>PYHW01009662.1:1353566-1402238 GCA_013186435.1 Turdus rufiventris | reverse complement strand
TCCAATGGGATGCAGTAATTTTATCAGTCACACAGTTGGACTCAGTGGGCCATTAGCAGAAAATTACTCTCTGCAGGAAGGATGGGTTGTGAAAAGATAAAGAACAATGCCGCACCTGGTTTCAATGGATGGCCCATTAGCAGAATATCTCCTATGGAGATAAGGATCACTGCCCCCACCCTCAACAGATGGTGATAGAATAGTTGTGTTTTATCACACTCTGTATTGTAAGATGCGGCTTATAATTATGAAATTACTGTAATTTTCATGATGAAAGTTTGGGCTGGTTGAGCTGCAGCAGATGGCTCCGAGCAGCAGGTGGCGCTGGCGCAAGCCGTGTCTGAGGCAGTGGCCGCTGCTTGGGAGGGAACCTGTCCTTTCAGGGAGTGCTGGCCCACAACGATGGCTTTTCTCGGCCATTGCCCCACTGCGGTCAGACAAGTCCAGCTGAACTACTCCTGCTGCACTGGGCCCCCAGCAGAAGCCACGTCTCTGCTGCCTGCCAAGTGCTTAGCACTGAAATCAGGCTAAGCACAGCCAAGAGGCAGGAACACCTCATTCTTCCTGGCTTCCCTTCCTAACCACTGTGCAGGGATAGAAGGCCAGATAAGACTGGGCAAGAGAGTAATTTATATTGTCGTGGAGGGTGTGTAAAATAAAAGTTAGGGCATGAAGTCTAACCGGCCTTCTTGTCGTCACGGCAATGTGCAGCAGTTAATCTGCAGCAGCTGCTTCTTCTTGGGGCGCAGTCTTCATAGAGTTCTTGACCAGTTGCTAGATGTCAGTCTCCTTCTCCCATTCAAAAGTCATCAATCACCAGGGGTCAGCTGCTGTAAAACATCAGAGAACTTATGATTGCAGTAGGCAAAATTTTAGTTCAGTATCTATCGTGCAGCAGCTTGATGGGGGCAGTGTGCCATTCAATTAGAATCAGTGGCTGTTTTGTTAGTTGACTCTTTCTTAGGTTATTTGTGTGGAACTTTTGATGGTCCAAGCAAAAAAATCAGTTTAAAAAAATCCATTAAAAGTCCACAGAATATTTTTAATTTGGCTAATCATCAAGAGTTCTTTATATGAATGCAAAAAAAAAAAAAAAAAAAAAAAGAGAAGGCATTTTTCAGTACAAGTGGGCATATGTTTAAGGTTGCAGCACACAGGTCAAAGCAGACACTATGTTTAAATACTAAAAAGTAACTGTATTATTTTCATTCACTAATACCTCAAAAGAATAGAGAATTGCACTCACCTCAGAAAATAATTGCTAAAATAGTTTCAAATAAAATTTCTCTAAATTATAGCAATAATACCTATTGCTAGAAGGAAATGTGGCTTTTACTTGCATATATCTCAGTCTTTTTAAAAAAATTATTTATTTTATTTGTTCTTTTATTTTTAAAGGGCTGGGGCAAGGCCCAGACTTGGACACTGAAGATTCATTAAGTGTCTGAACAGAGACTATCAAAACTACCTGAGCTGGGTTTGCCACCAAGAAAATTCCTGTTCAAATGTGCTTGTTCTTACTTGTTTCCCACTCACTGTCATTTCCTTCCTGCACTGTTATATAAAGATTTGTTTGTCTGCTCTGCAAATTGGATCACTGAAATAATCCAAGTTTATTTGTGGCTTAGTTTTTTTTACCTAGGAGTTGTTTTGCTCCACCTTACTCTGACAGAATGAATACCACTGAAATGTTCCATTAATCTTGTTCCCTTAAAGCTTTCCGTCTTTTTCAGAAACTTACTAATTATCAGACCAAAAAGGTGATTTTTTTCACTTAGCAGCTTTTATTGCAACACTTAGTAATATCAGCTGCATCTGCCTTTGCATTTGGTCTGCATGTTCCCATGGAAAAAATTGCACGTGAGACTAAAGGGTAGGAATTCGCACAAAGTAGTAGCAGTGTTTATACTTTAGCAGTAGTAGAGTGCAAAGAATAGTAGTGGTAGTATTATTACATGTTGGTTTTGAACATTTCCAGAAGGCAAGTACACAGAGATACAATAAATAAGTCATCCAAGTGCATCTTTGAAGGGATCCAGCAGTGAGAAAAACCCATAAAACAATGAGACATGGATTCTAAACAATCCTTCATGCCTCAAGTCATGATGCTTATACCTTTAGAAGGAGTGTTTCATAGCTGTATTTCATATTTAGATGTAATGGATTTTTTTTCAAGAATTTCAAAAAAGGGTTTGTAATCAAAGAGAACCTAACAGTTAAAAACTTAATTCCTCTCAATGTGTAATTTAATTGGAATATTATATTAGCACTACATTCTTACATGTAGTGTCTGATAATGTATTGTAGATTAAACTTTGTCCTGTTGACTTTGCTTTCAAACTGAGTCCCACAACTCCATTATTCCAGGGTCAGAGTTTATTTGATCTAGATATAACATTCTTAGGTTGAGAGATTTTTTTTTCTTAGAAGCAGATAAGAGGAGAATCAGCAGCAACTGCTTCAGTCCAAGCCTTGGCCTTAATGCAAATTCCATTCTAGATAGTGTTACATGGGAAGCTTCTAGGGAAACAAGCATTTGTTTAAGTTCTTTCAATGCATGCCCATATAGATATATACAGGATATTTAATTATAGAAGGTATACATGTGAATGGGAAAATTGTATAGCTCATCAAAATTACGTTATTATGCAAGGTGAACTTTAGCATACCTGATAACTAATTAAGAATTAAGAATTTGTAAATGTACCACAGTATATTTACCTACTTCCAGTTCTTACAATTCTACAGTTTGCCTAGGTATATTGAAGGAAGATCATTTGTACCAGCAGTCTCACCTGTAAGCATTCTTTAAGAAAGCATAGGTTCTGTATAATGTGAGAGGGAAATGAATCTTTCAGACAGCAGATTCCAACATACTCCATAGCAGTATTAAAGGGAAATAAGAGTACAACTCAAATAAAAAAATTCTTTGTTGTCAAAAATGAATTTTCTATATCTGTGTTCTGAGAAGAAGAGCTGGCAAGAAAAAGGAAGGATGGAGCTAAAATGAAGGCACTTGTGATTAAACTGAAACATTATCATGAAAAGCAAATTATTCTCCCTGTCATTACCTGTTACAAACAGGGAGTGTTGAGCTGCCTTCCATGAAAAGTCTTAGCTCATACTGATAGAATCACAATGGTCTGTAACAGACACAAAGAGAGCGTAGGAAAGGGGTGATTTGTCATTAATGTTTTTGCTAGAATTATTTCTCTCCTTCAGCAGCTTGTATTTCAGAGACAGTGTCTGTAGTTTGGGATGAGATTTTTTTCATGTTATTACCCAGTACCATTTTAAGGCTGTGTAAATTCACAGTATCAACAAAAAGGAATTTCAGATTTTACTACATTACCAATTGTGTGACTTGTAGCTGACTCCTTTGTTTTGAGCCTGCTTCCTCTTAATTTTAGTTGATGACCTCTTCCTCTGATACTGGAAGAGATAGTGAACAATCTTTTCCTATAAATCTTTTCTAAGCCACCCTGTAATTTCCAGGTTAAGGAATTCTAGTGATATTCAATTGTTCGTTGTATGACTTTTCTCATGCCTCATTCTTATTGCCCTTCTCAGAGCATTTTCCAGTTCTAGTCTGTTCTCTGTAAAGTAAAGAAACTAGAACTGGTTTTTTGTATTTAAGCTCTAAGTGCATAAGGGATTTATATTTATTTTATCCAGAAAGTCCTGTAAGAATAGGCATCAGTGAAATGTATGTATGAAGACCAAGAAAAACACTTCTATTTTCTTCTGCAGAGCAATGAAAGAGTGGCACAACCTTGAGATCTTATTTCAATCCTGATGCTTTAGAAATTTAAGTAAAAATTGTATTGATCTGAACTTGCTTGCATTTAGAATATTTTTATATTCTTTCTTTTTATTTTTTTTTCCAAGGGCAGGAGAGAAACAATGAAGATAAAAAACCCCATCAGTTTAAATTTGGCTAGGTAGGTGTATTATTTCCAAGATACTCATTAGAAATGACTGAAGATCTCTTCCTCATTTCCAGATACTCACTGATAACAAATAGTACATACCTTTTCTTTTAGCCTGCCAGTTATAAAAGTTAATTCTCTCCACAGTGAGGGAATGGGAACTAAGCAGAGATGAGGTGATTCCCCTAATATACAATCAAATTTTAAAATGCCTATCCTGAGCTGTATTCATTCACCCCAGAATGTACAGAACTGTTCTGTATGTTTTGTTCCTCCTGTATTCTCTCAGACTAAATTCTTGCCTGAACTAATAATTGACAGGATCATATGAAGTACTGGAAATATAGACCCTAGTTACTATTAGTTCTTCATCTTCTTGTAAGATTCAAAATGTCTGTTGATCAATCACCAGCAGAAATCTGTCCTTTTAGAATGATTTTGTAAGCATGAGAAGAAGCTACATAAAGGACAATGATGCTGCAATAACTTTTGTTTTCTCATCAAAAAAATGTATTAAACATAATAAGAAGAAATGCTTAAGGAGTTGTTTTAGTGTGTGTGTTGACATTTAGCTTTGTGTTTGGTACAGCCATAAATGGTCAGACTATTAGATGATCACCAGTTTTCTCATGAACTATAAAGAAAGCTGGATCTCTGACCAGATCAAGAAAATCTCTATTTAAAAAGTTTTATGTTCTTAGCACTTTTTCATAGCAAGTCCTGTTCAAGCTCTTTCTTTTTAGAATTGCTTACATTCTTCACAAGTGATCTCTATGACAAACACACTTTCATATACAAATCATAGTTGTATATTGCATCATACCAACTGTAAATATGGCTAGGATGGGTTTTTACACCAAACCTGTACTGCAAAGATAAATGGTATTCAAAATTCTTGCAAGGCAACCTTCTAAACTTTTGTGTACCCCAGCCTCATCAAACTGACCATTGATCTTACTTTCCTTGTAATTGTCACAGATACAAAAAGCTATTCCCGGAACCGTTATGCTGCTCATAAACTCAGGTCACTATGGAAATAATTTAATCATGTTTGCGTACAGTGGGGTTGTATTGATTCCTTTTTTTCTGCTTGGTCTTGGTACTTGAGTACCAAGGTTCAGGTACCTTTCCCTGTCTCATGAGGTTATATCAAGTAGACTGTTTTGGAAAATATGAACTAAGTAAACTTATTGCCAAGGCAAAATTAGACAACAAATACAGTTCTTTAATGTTTAAAACTGATCCCTACAATAAAGCAAGGTACTGCTCAAGTAAAGTCAAGAGCATACTAAATATATGGGGATATATTCAAAAGTTGTTCAGTAGTGGTAAGATCACTGAACAGGAATAAAAGCTAGTAAGCTCATGAAAAAACACTAGCCAATGATAACACTGCAGACAGGATTCAATCACCTCTAAATTTTGTAGGAAATACTCTAAAAAGCTATGACTTCTTTCTTGATCTTTAAAAGTTTATGTCAGTTTAGTTGAAGTATTCAATTTATTGGTTTAAGAAAAAGCACAGCTTACTTGCTTAGGCAATATACCTGTGCTAATTCTTTCTACAAATGGATGCAATTTAGGTCACGGGTGTGGAAGGACTGGTAGAACGAGCTTTTCTTTGCTTCTTAAAACTTGCAGTGCTTCATATTCAAAATCATCTGCTACAAACCATATTTGCCTAACACACAAACATATAAAGTTGAACCCTTTCCCAGTCTTATATAAATTATAAATTACCTAGTGTTTTCTGTGTTGGGTTTTTTTCCTCTCTCTCTTCCTTTTTTTCTGCACATACTATTCTGTAGTCAAGATATGGACCTCAGCCAAAGAGAAAATGTTAAAATAGAATCTAACTGTTGAAATAATGACAGCTCTACAGTTCGTGGTTCTTAAAATATATATAAATTACCTTCCATATTTCAAGAGTAGAAATGTGATGCTGGAGTTTATTTCTCTCTCATTAAAAAAAACAGTGTTCATTTTAAGTCCTCTAGTACCAGACATTAGGCACTATAAAAAAAATGCTCGACAGACTCAAATCATCAGTAATAGAATGTGGTTCATAGGAGCTGTTGTAATTAATGTGTTGTACACAAAGATTTCTTGGAGTTACAAAGACTGTCTTGTTTTGTATATGAGAAGTTTCATGTACAGCATTTTCATTAAAGTGAAAGTACACTATTGATAAAGATAGAGTAGATGTTTTTCTAAGAATTAGGTGTTGGTTGTATTAGTGTTTACATAAATTTTGCTCACAACATTTTCTAGGGCTTTCACTAAAACTCTAATCGTTCATTTAGAATGCTTTCCATTTAGTCTGGTATACCAAAAAACAGCCTGTAAGGGTTGAACTTAATTTCTATGTCTTTTTTTTTTTCTAATCTTAAAAAAAATCTTAAAAATATTTTTAAAATAAAATAATTATTTAAAACCACCTTGTTTTTGTTTCCCCAGCTTTCTGAAAGGGAAACTTACTTTCTTTATATTTTTGACAGCACTGGAATTAATTTTCTCACCAAATCAGAGTTGAAAAGTACCAGAAGAGCAATAGACCAGCTTGCTGACCCACCAAATCCCAGCCTCAGCTATGAGGTTCACAAGACTCATTTAAATTTTCGCCTTTGAAATACATAAAAGCTCAAAGGCAGGTTCTTTGCAAACTGAATGTATCTAGTGATGTCTTACCTGAACTGCATGATTCATCTAGGAAGCATGTTTTGCTTCATTTACTCATAACATTTTTTTAACATGGGAAATCTAGCAGGGACACAAGCTGCAGCTTTTTGTTGTGCAAATAATTCCTATTTATTCAAGACACTGTGCTAAACATATGTTTCCCAAACAGCATTATTACAAAAATATTAATGAAAAGCATGCTGCCTATATTAAAATACTATGAAGCGTAAAATTCTCTCAATGTTACCTATTACAATGGTGTACAAATGCTGTAACGGGTAGTTTAGTGCTAGCTATGAATCCTGGCAATACCAATGCCGGGTAAATTCCATTTACTGTATACAGTCTTTGCAGGGATTATGTTATATTTTGAACATATTTTTCAAACTCTTCTGCTGCTTCAGCATACAGCAGACCTTAATATGTACATTTAAGCGATCTTGGTCAATTTGAAGAGGGTAAGTGTTGGTTGAAGTTGTATGTTTTGTATTAGCTGAAGTATTCACTTCAGTTGTTTTGTTGGCTCAAAATAAAGAACACCTCTGAAAACGAAATGAAAGTGCACATATAGGTCAGATACACTGAATCCTGATGGACTATATAGTATCCTACAGTTGGAATGTAGACACAAAACATATGGATCTACTGTACCATTCAGAAAGTCTATTGGGGCTTTTTTAAAGTAGAAAGCACACCCTCCTTTGAAGGAAATTTTAATAATTAATTAATTTCTAGAGTCCCGCTATTGTGGAGGGTTTTTATAGTGTTACATGTGTTGTACATACTACATTTGTAATCTGCCCTTGCTTCAGCTCTGACGATTGCACTCGTCACATTGGTGGCCATGTGTGAATTGGCTTGTTGGTTAGTCCTGGCATCCTGAAACAGGGAGTCATAAAAATGAGGTTGAACATGAGTTGTGGGGTAGTATAAAGAGGCTTGCACTGCTGCTATAGCAATAGTCAGCTTTGCGTGACACAAGCATTTACACAACTTCAAAATGTAAAATGCAGTTAGACAATAGTTCCTTCATCCCCTCACTCTAAAAAAAAATATTTTTAATCCGTCTTGTGTCACCTAGTTACAGTCTTTGTCATTAGACATGCTGCCTGATCAAACTTCTAAAACTATGTGGAATGGCCTTGTCTCCCAAAAATCCTAACAAAAAAGGCTCCTTGATTTGCTGTTTCAGAATCACACAGATAATTACTGCCAAGACAAAGATTAATTCATTTGCTCCTTCTACATGAATAAATGTGTGCTACCTAGTAAATATTAATGAAACTATGTCAATGAAGCTCTAAGGAATTTGTGGCACTATGAGACAGGAAATCCTAAAATACTTGGAAAGATTTTGTAAAAGGGCTAAAAAGTAACAAAGTAGTAAACTTCTGCTTTGAAAAACAAGAGCCTTCCTCAGTTAGAGCTGCCCAAATTTGCCTGCTGCATCCATGAAAGCTTTTCATTCAGTGAAGGTCAAAGGTTTTGTTGTTGGTGAACCAGCTGATGATCTGTAAGCCTGTCGGGCTGTACTGCTGAGCATAACAAACTGCTGTGCATTGCTGACGTGCGTCACAGGACCCTGGGGTTTTGCATGGGGATTAGTCAGGCTGTATTTGGAAACGCCCTCAACTGCACCCTATGCTGCTATATTAGTGTGTCTCAAGCAAGAGGAATTTTCTTTTGCTTCTGCAGCTGCTCCTGCAAAACCCTCTGGTAAGTGTGAGCAGCTTCTGTCAGCAGTATCGACTGTCTTCTTGCCTGTCTTGTTTTTAACTAAGGTTTTAAGCTGAGGGCTTAGTTACAGTTATTAATTGTGAATGTGAAAAACTGTTTTTAAATTAAAATTTGACAGCATAGAATGAGCAACAGCATCAAAGGAATAAGTGTGCTTAGTGGTTTTCATTTAATGGGTTAATTCAACTTAAATGTTCCTCTACTTTTAAGTATGTATCAGACTATTCTGAAGTATTGGTATTTTCACAGTGATGTCACTCTGTACCATGCATGTTGACTTTATACAGCAGGAATAGAAAGATCACATAGCAGACCAATTCTTAAAAGGATTTGGTTGGTTTTTGTTGGCAGCCTGCATGCAAGCCCTGCATCTGTGGACTCTGCTTGCCACCTATGCTGTTGCAGTAGGACAAAATCAAGGACAGAAGAATCAGGAGTGCCCTAAGCTCAACGCACAGGTACTCTCCTTTAAAAACACAAGAGGAAACACTGTTGTCGTGTTTTCTGTGAAAGTGCTCTCTCCAGATTTTTGTAAGATTTTTTTTTCCAAAGTATCAGAATCCAGCACATTAAGTATAAAAAGATGTAAATAAATAAAGTAAACCAGGAAAAGTTATTTTTAGTATGCTTCTTATTCCATGTCTTAAAATAGTTTCGGCAGTGAACCCATGTTCAGTTACTTCATATAACATGTGCTGGGTATCTAGTTTTACAGCATGTTATCAAGCAACTGTGAGGATACTTAGTGATCTGTTGTTTCATTTCCATAATAACTAATTTTTAGCTAAGTAGTCCTTATTAGTCCTATTAGTAGCTATGTCTTAGCAGAACTACTAAAATAGTAATTTGGTTATTACTAGTTATTAAGGATTTCTTACCATATTTGAGCTTACATCATCTGAATATAAAATGTATTATGGTTTTGGGAATTATAAATTAGTGAGTCTCTGTCCTGAGCTCAGATTATGCTAGCAGACTGCCCAAAAACTAGTGAAGTTCTCCTGACTACCTGCACTTAATGGAGTGACTGATGTGATTACACTCGTGTCCCTTTGATGTTCCTGTCTAAAAATAAGCCTACTAACAACTAAGAGAAAACTCTGTTGCACTCTTGGGCCAGAATTCAAATTGTCTGAATTATAGACAGTCTTGCTTTATACATATATGAGCATAAATATATGGAAGAAAAGATCCCCAGAGTGTCATTCTGTGGATTTTGTTATGCCTCCTGTTTCTTGCAACTCAAATGTTGCAAGTAGCAGAAGTTACATGGAGAAGCTTGCGTGCTTTTCAGAAGTTTTTTTGTAAGCTTTGTTTTCTAGAGCAAGTAACGTTTTGTAATAATGGGGGGGGGAAAGGAAAATAACATGTAAATTAAGGAGTGTGCCCCATTTCTTCATATTTTCGCCAAACTGTTATTTTCTTCCACCAAGAACACAAAACAAGTTTTCTGTAGCTTCTGGGTATCAAATTTTGCAGCTATCACTGCTGCCAGGCCCTGCCTTTTTTGGTATACGTCCATAAGTTAATATATGTGATAGCTAGTCCAAGACCTTGAAATTGGGCATCTGCAGTTCCCCAAATAAATGTAATTTAGTCTTGGTTTATACTTCCTTACCTGGAGGCTGTCACCACCATAGATTAGAATAAAATTTTGCCCCTATCCTATTTGCGAATAATTTGCCCCTATCCAATTTATCACTTTGATTTCCATTTGCCTTGCTCAGAAATAACACAGATAGTTCTCTCTCCCTGTCATCCACCCTTGTGTGTTCTCTCTATCAAAAGATAACAGGTTTGAAACCTAGTCTAGTCTAAGGCAGGTTTACCAAAACAGTGGGAAAGTAGAAATTTTGTTATACTTGAAATTCACATACTGTCAATAGCATTACAGCTAGATCTGTATTTAGATCTTATTTATTGCTCTATCCCTTTTATGACATTATGCTAATCTATAGTTTTGTGGAATATTTTTAATACATTTACAAGTGTGAGAACAGTTCTTACAGTGATTCAGAATTACTGACATCTAACAAAGTACTTTGATAATCATTGAGATTTATAGAGAAGTTCTCATAAAATTTTGTCCACCCATAATCCAAATTGTTTTCTTAGGAATGATTTGTGTTTTGTGAGGCTTCCATACTAGACAAGTCATTTTATAAAATAAGAAAACTTGGTATTTGCCAAGTAGTGTAGGCTTACAGAATATCAGTATAAAAATACTCTGCACCAGTTTTTTATGTCCTTTGTCAAAGCATTACTTAGCAGACTTATGATGACAACCTCCTACAGTTTGAAATATTACTAGTAATATTTCAGGCTCTATGTTTAGAGCTGATTGTGAAATGAGCCATATCTCCTATGTATTTAAGATAGCAAGTAATTCATCAACTCATCCTTCCCTACTTAAAATTACTGACAGTGAAAACAGAAGGTCACTCAGTTGTCCTTTATATGGGTTTTTTTATCTGACATTTTTAAATTTTTGTGTTAATCACTGGGACTTGTTTGCTGGATAGCGGGACTGCTCTACCTCTAACACTTGGTAGACTGAAAAATTTAGTATAATCCTAGCTCCAGAACATGACATTACTCCTTGTGGACACAATCAGCTATTAATTTCCTGGGATACCTGATTGGAAATGCCTACAATGGCAACTGTAAATTCATTTAGATCACTAAAATGAATGACAAGTCTTATCACTAGCTCCAGTTTTATAATCAAATTAACACAGCATGCATGTAGATACATGCTGCCTCACATACTAAGAAGACATTTTATGTACTAAGCAGCACCTGGATACGTAAAAGCAGTTCTGTTTGCACTTCTGTTATCCAGTTATATATAAAAAACTTCATTTTGAAACTAGAATTCAATATGGTCTTTATGGCAAATAGTCCTCTTTATTTAACCCAGCTACACAGATGCATGTCTCATGTACTAAATAGATTTGTAATTTTCAGAACTATCCTTGTTGTAAATGACCCATTCTGTGGTTTGTAGGACTGGGGATTTCCAAACCTGCGTGAATCCATTACTGTTCATTCCTCAAGGTATGACCATAACGTTTGTAGCTACAAAATTCTTTCCTACATCCTTATTCCAGTTGCCTGCTATCACAAGCAAGCAGATAATTTTTTTCCTTTTCAAAATCCAGCTAAGCTCAACCTTTAAAATAATCTTTTTCAGTTTTGTTCTTCCTTGTCTCAGAGACTCCTTAAAAATGTCAGACTAGAAACTAAAATGTATTTGTGGCCAGTGTATATGCCAACCACAAATTACCTTTTGGAGTTGTCATATATATGTTTTAAGACACACTAGCCTCTGAGCTATTCAGTAGCATGTAAATGCTCTTGGTAAGAAAGCAAAACTCTTCTCACACTTTAAAAATATGACAGAATAAATAGGGGCACTTAAATGATTTAATATGATGTACTTTCACATATCAGAATGAATTCTTAATTCCTTTTCATTTGCTTATATAATTTTAGTTCTGCATGTAGAAGATCCTGGTTCTGAAAAGCTTTCTTGACTTGGTTAAGTGCTGTGGAAGTTTTTGGTTGGCTGTTTCTCTATCTGTGCTCATCCGAATCAACTGGTACATCAGAATTTTGGGAGGTCTATGTGCACACCGAGTTGACTGTTAGTTTTTTCTTAAACAGTAAATAGAAACACAAATTTTATCAAATTGACTGAACTTTTCACCCTTTGTTCTTTCATCTGTCTTTATAAGTTCCAGCTAGAATCTGCTTTTCTCTTTCAACTGTGAAGAATGGCAAATATGCTACAATGAAACAACAGCTAAACTGGGTAGAAGTGTAAAGCATTGGAGGAGACAGTTTGCCAGAAAATTGGTGGCTTTAGTTTCAGTTTCATTTACCATTCCTTAGACAGTTTCATTTACTTCTACTATAATAATGATAAAGACAAAAAAAAAATTGCTACTTAATATTCAGTTGCAAATATTAATACAATGGATTAGTGATGAGAAAAGTGGCTATTTTATCTAACCGTATTTGTCTGACGCTTTATCAGATGTCACATCCATAATGTGACATGTTTTTTCTTCTGAAAGTGCCTGTGAGACTGAAAATGTCTGGGTTATACTTGCTGCAGAAGACGTTCCCCCACCCCTAAATTAAAATATTCTTCGACCAATTTGTGTGCAAAAATGAAAAGTGTGTTAGAAATAAATTAATTTTATAAACTGATCTTGAGTAGAAGTTTACAACATCAAAGCAGGAAGCTTTCATCATATTTAAAATGTTAAGCAATGTCTTGTTTAACATGATCTACTAAAGTGTTTACCAAGATTTTTCCTCAGGTTGTTTCAGAAACTTACAAAAGGGCTCAGTCTGAAATAAAACAGTACCAAATAATCCAATTTTCCTCATCCAGTCCCTTCTTCTGGTCTCTCCATCTACCCCAACATCTGTTTAAGTTATTAGGAAATCTGTTGCTTAGTATGTAAGTAAACCAAATAATGCTTGAACTACTTCTTAAAAAAGCATGCATTTAGATTTCACTGTTTAATTTTTGCATTCCATATCTAAAAATACATATATAATTTGCTGAAAGTTAAAAGAATTATATTAGTCAAATTATAGTAAAAAAATTACCAAACCCAGTCAAAGGGCTTTGGTAAATGTCTAAAGTCAAAGTGCTTTTGTTTCATGATAAAGAATATTGTATATGCAGAAAAAAAGTGGAAAGCTTACTTTTGTTTACTAGCACTATATAACATACAAAAGAAATACCGTAAAACACCTTTAAAGAGTCATGGATTATTAATATTTTGTTTTGTGAAGCCAGATGTGCTGCTAATTGTGAATAAAGAAATGCTTTGTAAAGGTATATCTCAAAAGATTGGTGATTCTTTAATGGATTTTTTCAGTAATTCTATTTCTTATCAACACTCATTAGCTTTCTCAATTACTCCCACCTGGAAAGTAGCTGAGAGCTGGAAGTCAATCCTAACTTTTTGTGACTTTGCTGTGCTAAAAGAAGTACACTGCAACAGCACAAGGAACTCAGGGATATTGGCTTAGGAAATACCACTTTTACAGAAAATGTCTTTTTCAAGGGATCAGAAAGGAAACCCTTAATTCTTCTAATTGAAGTGAAATTAATAGAGTTTGTTTCTTTATGAGATTTATAAAGCAAAGAAGTAATGAATACCCTGTTCAGGACAGCATTTTTTACAAGATACTGTGGTATAGGTGAAACTTTTTGAATGGGTAGAAAAACTTGGAAATTTATCAGAGTCTCATGATTAGGGAAGGATAGAAGGATTTCTGTTTTCAGCAGTATCTTTGAGGATATCAGCCAGAAAGTAGCAATAAACATAGTGGGAATTAGAATTATTTGTTATATGGAAAGATAGAAGCACTGACATGGAAGAAAGGATACAAACCAGAAAGATTAAAAATTAGCATTTTGCACAAATACCTATTTCTTTCTAGGAGTAATTTTGAAGACTATTTGGTGATTACCAACTGAATTTGAATCATTCTTACCATATCTCTCCTAACACGGGGCATGTATATTAATGTACATGCAAAGATGCTACCTAGAAGACAAGGGCCAAGGCCTTGTCAGAGCAGAGCAGAAAGGTTTTACCCACAGTCATGGATGCTGTGTTGGAGAGACAATATGGTTCAAGTGGGTAGGCCAAGACAACATTAAGAATTATCAGAGATTTTGAAAACTGTGTTCTGCAAAGAAAGATTGAAGAACACTGGGGTTTTACCTTCAGGCAGAAGGGAAAAATTTATCCTGTGAACATCTGAGAAAAAGAACACTTTTCTCCAAGTTGAATTATTTAAAACTATAGTAAGGAAAATTAGACATTAAGCAAATTTTTGTAACATAAAGGTAGTTGAGGAAAATGAGGAATATGTGAGTGGGGGTTTTGAAGAATGAGTTAGATGAGCCTCTGCTCATCTGATAAGGATGTAGCTGCAATATTTTGCTCCCATCTGAGAACAGAGTAGACTAGAGCTGATATTTCAAGATATGTCTGGATCCTTCTTGTGTCTAGTACACTTGTCTTTTCCCTTATAAAAACATATGTTTGCAATACTTTAAAATGCCACCTTTTTCTTATGTGATAACCAAATTGCAATTTAACTGCAAATTGGCTGCTACTAATGAAGAAAAAACTTATTAGCAATAACAGCTGGAAGAAAGAGTTCTACATGACTTACTGACAATCGGTGACAATCTGGGTCCAGAAATGTCCTGAAATTGAAACTGCCCCACACACACCTTTTTTTTTTAATTAGCTTATTGCAACAAAGATTATATGCTAGCTGTAAGAAAAAGAAGGTTGAAGGATCAGAATGTTAAAAATGTAATTCCTAACATTTTATAATCTCTGAAGTTTTATAAACAGAAAATAAAGCTTACTACTCATAAATGCCTGTTTAGACAGATTCCAAATATCCAATGCCCTTTTTTTAGAATGAGTCCATACATGATTATAAAGGAAATAAACACATGCTGCATTGGGAAATTTCTGTAAATAAATAGTTCTTTTACCATTGTGCCAGTTTGAAGAGTAGACAAAGGCTTGGGGAATTGTTTGGGGAAGAATGGAATTTTGTGAGTTTGGGGACTTTTTTTCTTGTTTTACACCAAATTCAGCATTTATCAAAACATTCAAGAAATATTCAATCCAAAAGGTATATATAGTATGATATCATGTGTTATTTCAAAAGTGTGCAGTGAAATAGGTAATGGTAGCAATTGATGGACTGGCAAGGGAGGAGGGATTACTGCATAGCCTTGTTATATTGAAGTACTCAGTTGACATTCATTCAGCATTCTCACTGACACAATGGATGTCTTCTTTATCTCTGATGATACTTAAAGGGCATATTAATTGCAAAGAGAGTTAGTTGTAAGATTCACCATCTCCTAGTAACATATCTGAATCACAGGATGATCCCATATGTCCTGTTCATATATATCTCCCTTTTTTCCTACAAATATAATGACCTTTTCTGTGAGTGTCAACTTAGTGAATAATGTGATATTAGGAAAGGAAATGAAAACAGATGTTGTAAGCAAACAGAACAGTATGTAGTCATTGATTAACATATCCAGAGTATTTTCTGTTTCTTCTTACTCTTGTCTTTCTTGTCCTGACCATGTCTTGATGTCACATGAAACTGTTTATAGATGCAGAACTTCCAATCTGATGGATAGCAGCTATTGGCTATTAAGTTTTCTTCTGCAAGTGTATTTATGTCTTTGTTCTTACTTTTCATAGATGCCAGAATTTCAGAAGAAGACTGTCCATATTAAGGACCCAGCAAGAGTAGAGGAGACTATTTGTGGCCTCATCAAAGGTGGAGCTGCCAAACTTCAGGTAAAGGTATAACCAGTTTGGAATAAAAGCAGCTGTGGGATTGTTACTCTGTGCCAAAACTTTAAGCATATCTATATATATGTAATAGAATTCAACCTTCAAGAAATCTCCAAAACGTACACATGTTAACTCTTTTAATAGTCTTTGTTGATTCAACTGTAATTCAGCCAAACACTAGTTAAGTAAATGACATAAGCATAGAAGCTTAGTAATTTCAGGAAATAGTCTCACCAAAGGAATGGGAAAAACAGTTTTGTTAGAAAAAATGTTACTCTTCTGGGATATGCTAGCTTCTGTGACAATGGCTCAATAGAATAGGGAGGCTTCTGTGACACACATGCTACTCAGCTGCAGCTATTGTTGATCATTCAGAATTTCTAGCCATTTTTTATTTTGTTCCTCCATGTTGTAAGACAGCTTTGCTTTTTCTTTCCTTAAATAGATTATTACAGATTTTGATATGACATTAAGTAGATTTTCCTACAATGGAAAAAGATGTCCAACTTGTCATAGTGAGTACTCTTTTTTTTTAATACAGATTGATTTGTTCGCTCCTTTTAGTTTTTCCTGTATTTTAATTTTCTATTCAATTTATTTACTAATGAGATTATATATTGATTTGCTGCCTAATCTGTACATTCTACTGACAGAGTATTCTAGTAACTGTGTTTTTATGTGTACAGATATATTAATCAAAATCAGTGTGAATTAAATCACAGATTTAATTTGTGATTAAATGCTTTAATTTAATCACAATTAAAGCATTAAGTTTTGAACCCTCAGATGATAGTGGTTAAATATGGCATGGTTGACTTTTGTTTTTCAAGAGTCCACATAGTCCTGATGCCTGCAAGAACCAGATAGTAAATGCCTTAAAATTCTTGGCAATTTTATCGTTATGCTGTAGTCTTTTGGAACAAACAAGGAGAAGTGGGAACTCTAAAATACATAGGATGCCTCAGGATGATTTCAGAAACACTTAAATCTCAAGAAACAGATACAAAAGCTTGTAACTGACTTTGTAATTCAGAGATGAAGGGAAGAGCGTCTTTATACTTATGAAGAAAAATGTGCTTTTTGCTGGCTGCTGGTAAAAAAAGTTCTGAGGAAGCATATTGGTATGAAATGTACCATCTTGTTTAACTCTCTTTTTTTTTCACCCCTTTCCCAGACATCATTGATAATTCTAAGATCATCACAGATGAATGTCGGAAAAAGGTAAGCAAAAACCCTACAAGCATTTGGTTTGTTGTACAGACATCTGTCATTATTCCCTGACAAGAATGTTATTTTGATTGCTTAGACCAAACACCAATGTATTTTATGAAATACATTAAACATCTGATGGGTTTTTTCCCTTCAGTTATTGCAGCTGAAAGAAACCTATTATGCCATTGAAATTGATCCAGCTCTCACCATTGAAGAGAAATACCCATATATGGTAGAATGGTAAGAGACACCTCTTATTTTGAGATTGTATTAAGATTAGATTTAATACATTTTTGAAAGCAAATTAATGGCAGTACGTAGCTTTTAGCTATCACATTAACTGAATTAATGTCTTAAAGTTTTGTACAACTGGTTTTGTTTTGCTCTTAACATGAATAAGCAAGAATTAACCAGGATGCTTTTCATAGTGAAATTTAATGAAAGGTGAACCTTAGTAAGCAACACTCAACCCATTTTTTGTTTATGTTCTAGGTACCATAAATCTCATGCACTACTCATTGAACAAGGCTTACAGAAGGACAAGTTTGCAGAAATTGTAAGGGAATCCGATGTTATGTTGAAGTAAGTTCCTTTTGATTAGAATTATATCCAGTCTGTTTCAGAGCATTTCTGAGTGTTGGGGGAGAGAAAAAAAAAAAAGGAAAACTGAAAAAACCCACTCATGTTCCTGAGAATGTGACACCTTAACATTGGACCACATTATGCTCTCCATGCTTCCACTTAATTGGTGTGTTGTATGTAAATGCATACAATAATCTCATCATATAAAGCAGAGATCTGAATCTTTTTTTAGTCCCTTCTCTACCAGCTTAATTTCTGTAGACTTTCATCCTCTTTAAATTGCACTGGTGATCCTTTTTTTTGTAAGAGCAGTGTAAAGTTTAACTTAATGCTTTCGGAAACACTTGAGGAATATGTTTCATATGTTGTATTAAATATTGTTCTTCATCTATGGATGAAGGCAGTTTTAAAAACCAGCAAAATCCATGTTCAGAATATGCTGTGGCTTTCATCTCTTTGAAAGTCCTCTAAAACTGTCAGTAAATTTTGGAATACTAAAATGTTAGAACTTAAATTGTGAAAGTATTTGTTCATAACACTGATTGAATCCTTATTTTTTGTACAACAGACAGGCACCCAGTCTCTGCCTGTTTGAGGTCCGAAGTTCTTGTTTATTGAATCTTCATCCACAAGCTAAAACTCTTTCCAGAACTTTCACAATACTTTTTTTAAATGTAAAATTCTACCAATCTATATCTCTATGGAGAAAGCATATGGAGATAATATTATCTTGTTCTTTGAATACTATACATAGGGTACTAAATACTAAAAAACTTTCAGGAGAGAGCAACAATAAATGTTTTCGAGATTTAAAAACAAAATTCGTTTTATAGTAATGACCCTATAGAAAGTCACATATTTAAGCAAGAAAAATTGAAAGGAGATGTGCAGCCTGATATTAGCTAGAGTGAGTTCTGCTAGCTGCCTACTTGTTCTAGAGTAGAACAAGGGAGAGGGAAGTGTTTTTAAATCTTTAAAACATTATTAGATGTTTTGGGAAGAAAAGTCATACAGACCAAGACTAAACAGTTTGATGCAGCAGTTTCTTGTAAACATACCCTGTGTTAGGTTGATGGTTTTTGCTTACCTGAAAAGGTGAAGCAAAAGAAATGCAATAAAGTGCTCAGGAAATACTAATTCTTTTCCAAAGATGATGTGATGATGTCTCCTAAAAACTCAGACTTTTCTTGTCTTTCTTTACTTAAGATTTGATTTATATTTGCATTCTGTATTGCAGAGAAGGGTATGAGAACTTCTTTGATAAGCTCAGTGAACATAATATTCCTGTGTTCATATTTTCTGCTGGGATTGGCGACATCCTTGAGGAAGTAATCCACCAAGCTGGGGTCTACCATTCTAATGTCAAAGTGGTTTCCAATTTCATGGATTTTGATGAAAATGTACGTATGAGATAGCACATTCTTATCAAATATGTTTGATAAATACCACACTGTTTGTGGTATTTAGTAGCTATTTATACACACTACAAGATAGATATGTACAGATATAGAGAAGAGAGTTAGATATAGATATGTACACTCCTCCAAGCAGGCAGAGTCAGTGTCTTCCTGCTCTTAACTGTGCTGTCAAAGCCATGACATTACTCTAAACTCTAAATTTATCTTGTTCATCATCACAGATTATATAGTTCAGTCTTGGCTCAACAGTAACATCACCTCTTTCATTCTGGATTCTGTTCTGCCTGAATGATACCAGAAATAACTTCAGTGTTGCTTTTTTCAATAGGGAATATTAAAAGGATTTAAAGGAGAATTGATTCACGTTTACAACAAACATGATGGTGCCTTGAAGAACACAGAGTACTTCAAACAGCTAAAAGACAACAGCAATATCATACTGCTGGGCGATTCTCAAGGAGACTTGAGTATGGCAGATGGAGTAGCAAATGTTGAGCACATTCTTAAGATTGGCTATCTCAATGATAAAGTAAGTAGCTTACATAACCTTGTAGGCTTTGAATGGAACACTGGGAGTTAGAAACAGGATTGTTATAATATAGTTCAGCCGTCAAACCAAGTGTTTAGCTTATATTTGGGTTGAAATTTCAAACATTTTTCGTGGATTTTTTCTAACCCATAAGCTCAGAGCCACAAGTATATATTGCCTTGGGTTTTGTACAGAACGACTTCCAAACAGGTGTTCCCTAGCGAAGAAAAATTCAGAGGCTATAAAAATTAATTCTCTTAAATTGCTGTGGCTCCTCCTCCTTTCAGTACTCAGTTGATAATTAAGAAAAATTATAATCTCTCAATTAACAAATCCAAGCAGTCTCTCCTTTTTTCTTTTTACTTTGTGGGGTTTTTAAGTGACAGTCAACTGATTATTTGATAAGTTATAATGAACATCCATTTGCTTGAGGAGACAGAAAGCTTCAGTTTTATACTTCTTCCTGCCCTTCCAGAAATAGTTCTTCTTTCAGTATCTCTATGTGTAAGATCCTGGAATGCACTTTAGGTCAGGCCACTCCTAATCTGTCCTCCTGTGGAATTCACTTGTAGGAGCGATACATGATTTGCATGGTTTATTCCCAAAATTTGGTGAAAAATTTAATGATAAAAACTCTTTCAACAGTCAGTTCTATAACTAAGGGAGTCTTTCTTTTTATCCCTTCTGCAATTAGGTAGATGAGCTTTTGGAAAAATACATGGACTCTTATGATATTGTCTTGGTGAAAGATGAATCCCTGGAAGTTGCAAACTCCATTCTACAGAAAATCCTGTAAATTGCAGTCTCAAGTCACTCCATTCCTTCCAGGAAGCAACTGGACAGAAGAGCATACATGTGCTATCTTAGATGTGTTTATTACTCATTTACAGAACTGTTTGATTTAATTTAAAACTTATCTTCATTTTGGTATTATGGAATATATATGGTATCAATTGTCAACTACAAGCTCCTTTTACTGCTCTTACACTGTTCTTTATTGTCTCACACTCCTGTTATAATGAGGTCTAAATTGGATTTATAGATGTGATAAACTGCTACTGATGGGATACTGTGGTTCACTGCCCTTTTTAATCAGGCATTTCAGAGGAGCATTTTAAAAACCATGGCTACTTTGTGAAATTGAAGCGGTAAACGCTCTGTAAAGAGAGTGTGCACTTGTTGCCTTTTCAATGACATTTCAGTCTCAGCTGTACTTTGAAGGATCTTACTTATAATGGTACATAACTTCACTCAAGTTTTTCATACATATATTTTTCTTCAAGTAAAAATGCTTTTATTCACCCAATTCAGGCAAAGTGTTTCTTCTTCATATTTTTGCATCATTGCAAAACACTCTCTATCCTTACTGTTTCTTTGTCCTCTGTGAAATGGCAAGAATGTTTTAAGTTAGTGTGTCTAAGATAAAATTTTTCATCTTTGTAACAACAAATAGTTTCACAAGCAGATAGTCCACAGCCTGCCCACAATGAATAGGGGCACCATCAACCAGACCAGGCTGCTCACAGCCCCATTCAACCTGACCTTAGGATGTTTCCAGGCATGAGGCATCTACCACTTCTCTGGGCAACCTGTGCCAGTTTCCCTCACCACAAAAAAATTCTTCAGAAAGTATATAGTGAGCACACCTCTCAGCATTGTGTACAGAGTGATGCAGCTTAATACAGCCACAATTTCAGAAGTTTGCTTGGATATGTTGCAGGATAGGTTAAAGACGATGTTGTGACACTGCTCCTGTGAGGTCTCAGCTGTACTAAATCTATTCTTTAATAAAAGAGAGCAAATCATACAACTCCCCTAATGTGCAATATAATCATTGTTCCCCTTTGCTTTCTTTTATACAGAGCAGAAACTGTGCCATCTTCCATTCCCTGAGGAATTGTAATGAAAATGTGGGAGAGCTTAGATCTGCATTCTCTTCCAACAGAATTCATATACTTCTCAAGAAACAGCCTCTTTCCTTACAGTCTGTTATTAAAATTATGACTGGGTATCACCAGACACATTTTTTCCGAATCAGCAGCTTTACATCTGTTACTACCCCTGCCAGAACTTTTCCAAGAAGGGAAAAGAGAGGATAGTGTCCATACCCCACCTCTGCATCCTATGCAGTAAAATGAAATTAATCATACCTGTATTTTGAATACAGGGCAGAGGCTTAATGCACAGTGAGCATCCTTTCACAAATCACATAGCACATGCTGTGCCATCAGGGAACTGCTGACCACAGGAATTTTTAGGAATTCCAGCCTGCATCTGAACAGGCAGAGTGTTTGAGCGATGATGTCCTCCTTGAACAAAACCTACAGTCATGCAATTCCCTAGGCCTGACAGAGGCAGCCAGGAGGTCAGAGGTGGGAGTCTTGAGAGGAAAACCAGTAGGGCAACCAAGTTGAGGATCTTGAGCATAGTGCCTCAGCTGCCTTCCATTCCAAAGGTGTGACTCAGGCAGCAGCAGCAAACTGGAGGAGCTGAAAGCACCCTGGCAGTGCCAGGGACAGGAGGAAATGGGAGCAACAGCTGCTAAGAGCCTGGCTTTCAAAATATGGGGAAAGCTTGAAGGCACTAGTAGCAGCTGCTGAGTCAGCGGCCACAGGGACTGGGTGTGAAGTTTGGTCCAGTCCCTGTGGCCTCTCCCTCTGTCCTCTCCATTTTCCTGTGGCAGGAGGGAGGGCCGAATGGTCGTGGCAAAAGTGAGAGAGAGGGAGCAACCTTCTTACAGCCTCCCTTGTGCCTGTGCTGCAGCATCAGGACCATGGGCAGGATAAGCAGGACCATGCTACGTGTGACTTGGCATGAGCTGCCCACCCAGTGAATTGCTCTGCACCACCCAGACATGGCAAGGATTTGGGGGCGTGCTGCAGCATTTCCAGGGAAGCTCAGCATACACAATTTCTTTAACAGTTTACATTTGGGGTTTTAGACACCTGCAGAAATTACATTAGCTGAGCTAATGTTACGGTTTTGGGAGGCGGGGAGTAGGGTTAGTGAATCTTGCGTTTAGAACTTTTTTTGAACATGCAGTCATGCTGGCTCTTTTGTCGTAGCTGCCAAATAAAAGGTAGCAAAAGCCTTCTGAAAAACATCGAGGTGTTTGGATGCATGCTTACTCAATCAGCCTCTAGTTGCAAGAGTATAATTGCCAGGCATTACTCCCAAAGTTTACACTGGGACTAAGTTTTCTATTTACAGGCAGTTTATCTTTGAAATACAGATAACAGCTAAAATTTAGAGAATGTGAAGTGTAGCTGATACAGCTTCCCAGCACGAGATGTGTCAGCAACACTTTGGCATACTGACTAAAAGTGTAATGATTTCCCTGATTATCCCAGCACCAGTAAAAAGGAAGAGGGCAGTTCTGGTCTCTATGCAGTGTTTCTGAGAAGGGAGGAGTGTCCCATGTTTTCATCACTTACCTCAGGATATACAAATTCATTGATCCTATCTCCAAAATTTTTCCTCAGCCTCGCTGAGTAGCAAGCCACCACTCCTTCAGCATGATGATAATCTTGTTCTACCCACAATTTTAAAAACCCCAACAAATAAACAAAACCACATAGAAGACCACATTGCAGAGCAATATAGAAAAGGACTAGGAAGCATCTCTAAAAGCAGTTACAAAAACAGATCTCCCAACTATATCTTAATCTGAATTATTGAAATTAGTATTCATCCTCCCTAGAACCCACCCATATCAGAAGGAAATTAGATGGTTTTCCAACTACATGGACATCTAAAACTGGTAGAGGATTTCAGATGAAACCACCATCTTTCAAGCATTATGTAAGGAAGATTTTCCAAGCTCACCTCCAAACAGGTGGACAACATAAGTTCAGTCACCAAATGTTGACAGTCACTTAAAGAAAAGGATTCTTGTCATTCCATGAAGATGCAGGTAAGTTAAGATCTCCAGCACACTTTTCTCCTAGCATTAAATCCTGCTAGTCTCAGAACCTGTGTTAAGGATCAGTAAACCTTTGCTGAGACTTGAAAGCAATTAAGCCACATTGCAGTTACTTAATAGAACCCATTTGCTGTACAAGGGGTATCTCAGTGCCAAATAATTTACTTCTTGAAATGCCATTCATGCAACTTTATAGAAAAAACTCTTACTTATGCAGTCAACCTAAACCAGAATGTCAGATCTTAAAAGCCTACATGGTGCTGTACAGATTTATCACTGTCTGTTCATCGTCTCGCATCCCACTGCCAACCATAACTCTTGCTTATGTAATACTTAAGGGAAAACACATGATGCATTTTTAAATATCGTCCTCCACTTTAGCAAAATCCCATTGTTTTATCACTAGACTGTTGGATAGAAATTAGAATTTGTATTATCAGTTGCCTCTCCAAAACCATTAACAAAATTAACTGCAAACAAAATTAACTCTACAGCTACAGGCTAAGCCATCCATCTCCAGCCAGCTAATTCTTGCAACTGTTTTTGAGATTCTACTTCGAGTTTTAAGAAAGAAATAGTGTGAATAGTATGTCTTTCTAAATAAAATTTCTAACCAGAAACATTTTGCAACCCTAAAAATGTATTTGATTTATTATTTAGTTTGAAAAGAAAGATACACCTTTCCCAGACCATTTTCCCATAGTCAAAACAGTATATCTAAAGTTAAAGAAATAAACAAAATTAAGTGAATTTGTTACTCTTTATTCTTCCTCTACTCACAATATCTGTTCTGTCTGTAATACATGACCAAGGTCAAGTATTTGGGACTTTATTTAGCTGAAAATGAATCCTCCTCTTAGAGAGGGTGTTGCAGCCAGCTCAAATGTCCTCTCACTGTCAATAAATATTAACTGAGCTAAAAACTTGCATCCCATACTAGCTAAATGTGTCATTTATAAGTTTAAAGGAAAACTGAGATTTCTTTTCACAAAGAAAAACATAATATTCAAGTTCAACAACTGCAAATTCTGATTTAAGTATAATGTCTGTTATACTTGGACCAGATGGAGTTACACAGCAGAAAGTATTGCTATCAAATTAGGACAAAAATCACACAGAAAAAAATATTCATAAATACCTGG
This sequence comes from Turdus rufiventris, assembly GCA_013186435.1. Taxonomy (NCBI): domain Eukaryota; kingdom Metazoa; phylum Chordata; class Aves; order Passeriformes; family Turdidae; genus Turdus; species Turdus rufiventris. The sequence goes on along the minus strand of PYHW01009662.1, from coordinate 1,377,715 downwards.
GTTTTTCTGGTCATGAACCCATGTTCCTTTTCTTTCCCACTGAGCTACTGACAATTCAGGCACCAATTGCTAACCTTGGCTGCCAGCAACTTCCTTTCCTAATAGAAGCCAGCTACCAGCTCTGAGAACAGCACCTGCCGTTTGCATTAGTGGAGTAGAAATAATCTGAGTTCTAGAGAGCCCCTCGTTAGCTAGGGCCAGTTACATCTGGTTCTCAATGACCCTTGAGAGTTATAATCTATTTTTATAAAGTACAGTAATGTCACGACTATGAGGCGCACTCTTTTGATTAAAATTTTCCCCCGAACCCAGAAGTGCGCTTTATAGTCCGGTGTGCCTTATATGCTCTACAAAGTTCAGAAATTTGCCTACCTGGAAGTGCGAGCCGCAATGGGGGGCGGTGCCACGGGAGTGCCGAGTCGCAAGGGGGGTCAGGAGCGGGTGGCTGCAGCTGACAGGAGCAGCGCAGGGAGGGAGGGATTTACCGCCGGCGCCGGCCCCAGCCTGGGCCCAGGGGGAACGAGAAACCATCAGGCGGTGCCGGCCCCGGCCCGGGCCCAGGGGGAACAAGAAGACGCCGGGCGGCGCCGGCCCCGGCCAGGTGAGAACAAGGAGCCACCAGTGGCCGTAGCAGCCAAGCCGCAAGCCGAGCTGTGCCAGCCAGTGGCCAGGCGCGAGTGCCTGGGCCCGCGGCAGCTGCGGCCACTGGGCAGGGGAAGCCGGGACCTGCGGCTGCGCAGTGGTAGCCACAAGCCACGCCAGCCGGTGCCGGAGCCCGCAGCAAGGGGAGGGCACCTGGGGCTGCATTTAAAGGCTACGCCAATCTGTGAAAAATGTTTGCATATGGAGCACCTGCCAGTAATTTGTTCCTTTGTTGCACGTGGTGCAGCTCCTTGCTGCAAAAAAAAAGTGAGAACCGTAAGCCAAGCCGAGAGGGGGGGCAGGAGCTGCCAGTCCGGCAACGTGGGGCAGAATGGGCTTCCAGAATTCCGTCGCAGCACAGGTGCTCAGCACCGCCGCATGGCAGAGTTGCCCGGTAACACAGGGAGGAACGGGCTTCCGGAATCCCGGTGCAGCAAGGGCGCCCGGCGCCACGGTGTGGCACAAGCGCTTGGCACAGTAGCAGGGCATGGGCACCCAGCGCCGCGGCACAGCAGTGCGTGTGCTCGGCACGGTGTGTGGTGCAGGCGCCCGGCACCACCATGCGGCAGAGTTGCCCAGCAACATGGGGCAGAACGGGTTTCCAGCAGTGCGGCGCGGCACGGGTGCCCAACACCACCATGCGGCTCAGGCAGCCGGCAACACCAGAGGCAGCCCCAAGCAGTGTCAAGCTCCCCCTACCCTGAACCAAGCCAGTAAACCCGGTAATCACATGAATCTTTTACTATTTCATTACTTTGTCGCACGTGGCGCAGATCCTCACTGCAAAAAAAAAGTGCACCTTATAGTCCGGTGTGCCTTATGGTCGCGAAATTACTGTAATCTCAATTTAATACGGTAAAAAACTATCTAGATACTAAATAAATAAATACAGTAATTTCGCGATTATAAGCCACACCTGATTATAAGCCACATTTCTGGGTGTCGGCAACTACTCGTTCTTTGGCCATATATAAGCCGCACTTTCATTCTTAGTGAGGACCCCCATGCAAAAAAAGTAATGAATTAGTAACAATCACATGATCGCAGGTTTTACTGGCAGGTGCTCAATTTCAAACATTTTTCACGGATCAGGGTAGCCTTTAAACGCAGCCTAAATATTAACAAAAATACAGAGAAAAATCACTCACTTTTATTAAACCTGCCAGTTCTGCTCTCGCCCAGGTGAGGGGAGGGTGTGGCCCAGGGGGGCGAGGGCAGCAGGGCCGGGTGGGCTGAGGACCTGGTGCCCTGGGCTGTCAGAGGTGGCAGGAGCAGCAGGTGGAAAAGTTTCCTGGCGCGCGGCAGAGCCCCTCCCCAAGCGCCACGCTGGCCTGCCCTGGTGCCAGGGTGGCCCCAGCGCTGGGCAGGCCCCACTGCTCGCCAGCCAGGCTGTTGCCCTGCCCTGGGCACTGCGCGGCAGCAAGTGGGAGCATGGAGCCCAGGCCCGCCCGTGTCGGGGGCTGTGAGCCCAGCGGAGCCACTCAGAGGGGCCCTGTGGGCGGAGGTGCCACTGCCCAGCCACTGTCCCACCGCCGAGGCACAGTGATGCTGCCCTGCCGCCTGGGCCGGGGAGCACTGCCGCTGCTCTGCCGCCCAGGGCTGGGGAGTGGTCCTGCTGCCCTGCCACCCAGGGCTGGGCGGGGTCTAGCTCGGCTCGGGGCTGCTGCAGGTTCACACTTTTGGGCTGGCAAATTTCTGAACTTCATCCATATATTGGCCGCTCCGGATTATAAACCGCACTTCCAGGTTCAGACCAAAATTTTAGTCAAAATGGTGCGGCTTATAATAGTGAAATTACTGTAAATAAATAAATAAATCCAAAAGACAGAGACTCTACAGTTAATTCTAAATAGGTAAGTTATAAATACTAGGAGATAGTTAGTAAATACTAATAGATAAATTCTACATAGGCAAAATTCTAAATACTAACAATAAAATGCTAATAATTATCCCTAAGAGTAACCCTAACCCCTAACCTTAACCCAAACCCTAATCCAACCCTAACCCCAAACCCTAACCCTACAGCCACAGGCCCCACCCCTAGCTTTACCCCCAGCCCTACACCCCACCCCACCTGTGTGATGTCATTATGATTGGCAGGGGGTGTGACTAAGGGAGGGGCCTAGGGCTAGGGGTGGAGCTAGGGGAGGGGTGGAGTGCTGGGGGTGGGGACTAATTAGGGGGCCTATATAGTATATAAATAATAAGAAAAACTCTATGTCCGGTGCTGCAATAGAAAATTTCAGGCTCCCAGGTAGTAAATTTTTTAATTTAAATCTTTAAAGTTTTGTGGGTTTTTTCTTTTACTCCCCAGGAGCCTGAAAGTTTCTACTGCTGCTTTTTTTATTTTAAAGCTAGAAAGGAAAACAAAGTTAGAAATAATAGAGTGACAGAGAGAAACAGTGAGAGAGAAAGAGAAATAATAGAGTGACAGAAACGGTGAGAGAGAAAGGGAACTAGTAAGGTGACAGAGAGAAACAGTGAGAGGGAGAGAAACAGAAAGAGAGTTAGATGAAAACAGAGTGAGAGAGAGGAACAGAGAGGGAGAGAAACAATACAGCAGGAGATGGAAATAGAGTGAGAGTTAGAGAGAAAAGGAAACAGAGAGAGAGAAATAGAGAAAGAGGGTAAGAGAGAGAAAGAAATAGAGAGAAAGAGCAAAATAGGGTTAGGGAAAAGTAGTAAAATACAGTTAGAGAAACAGAAAGAGAAACAGAAAAAGAAACAGACTTATAGGGAAATGGTGGTAGAGGGAAATAAGGATATAGGGACAGAGTTGGAGAACCAGAGAGACAGATAAGACAGTGAGAAACACAGAGTGAGAGAGACAGACAGAAAAAAAGTTAGAAATAGAAAAGCAAAGTCAGAAATGGACTGAAATCAAAGTGAGAAGCGAAGCAAGAAAGGCAGTGAAAAAATGACCACATCACACCAAATAAAGACAAGCACCGGGAGGGGGGAGGGGGAGAAGGACTAGAGTATTGTTATTAGAGGTGATTCAACTTCATTGAATGAATTTTTTTTATTTACACTTCATCAAAACACAGCCAAACAATGTATACAAAAGCAAGTACAGATACAAATTAAATTACAAATACAATCCATATACACACTGTTAATTGCAAATTTACATATAGAGCAATACAGTAATTTCACGACCATAAGGCACACCTGACTATAAGGTGCACCTGCCGGGAGTCAGCAAAATTTGCAACATTGTAGATTAGATAAGGCGCACCCGTCTATAGGGCGCACTTTTTTTGCAGCAAGGCTCCGCCCCCAGCTCCCCCTGTGAGGTTGCTGGCCGAGGCCCCGCCCCCACCCGGCAGCCATTGGCCCCCGGGTCCGCCAGGACCCGACAGGGGTGGTACCGCGGGCCCCCGGGCCTGCCTTCATCCGGCAGCCATGGGCCCCCGAGGCCGCATGGACCCAGGAGGGGTGGCGCCGTGGGCCCCCGGGCCTGCCTCCATCCGGCAGCCATGGGCCCCCAAGGCTGCATGGACCCGGGAGGGGTGGCGCTGCAGGCCCCCGGGCCTGCCTCCTCCCAGTGGCTGTGGGCCCCGGACCCACCTGGAACCGGGAGGCGCGGTGCCACGGGCCCCTGGACCTGCCTGTACCCAGCAGCCATGAGCCCCCAGGCCCGCCTGTACCCGGCAGGAGGGGCGCCGCGGGTCCCCAGGCCCGCCTGTACCCGGCGGGGACGGGGCGTGCCCGCTGCTGCTCCATGCCGCCTCTCCGGGGCAGGGCTGTGCCTGCCACCCCTCCATGTCCCCTCCACGAGGCCGGAGCAAGCCTGCCAGGGCTCCTCCCTGCCTCCATGGGTCCGGAGCAAGCCTGCCAGGGCTCCTCCCCCCGTCCCCGGTGCTGGGGCAAGCCTGCCGGGACTCCGCCCTGCCTCCCCAGGCCGGAAGGAGTCCCGGCAGGCATGCCCCGATCCCGGCGGGAGTGGGGGGAAGAGTCCCGGTGGGCTTGCCCCAGCCCCATGGAGGTGGGGAGGAGCCCCGGCAGGCATGTTCCAGCCCCGGGGAGGGGGGGAAGAGTCCTGTTAGGCTTGCCCTGGCCCCATGGAGGCGGCACGGAATGGCAGCAGGCATGCCCTAGCCCTGTGGAGGCAGGGCGGAGCTCCACGGGGCCAGGGCAAGCCTGCCGGGACTCCGCCCCCCCTCCACRGGATTGGAATATGCCTGCCGGGGCTCCTCCCCCCCACCACAGGATTGGAACATGCCTGCTGGGTCTCCGCCCCACCTCCACCTGGCAGCCATTGCCTTGCCGGCTCCCCCGAGGCTCGCAGCTCTCACTTCCGGGTAGGCAAATTTTCCGAACTTTGACCGTCAGATAAGGCGCACCGGACTATAAGGCGCACTTCCAGGTTTGGGGGAAAGTTTTAGTCAAAAGGGTGCGCCTTATAGTCGTGAAATTACTGTACATAGAAATGGTGCAGCAAATACAAAACAATACAATTGACCACAAGCCAAATACATATAAACCGAATATAACCATCCTTCTATTGCAGAAGTGTTGATCACAGTTTGTTTTATTTATACAGGAAATCAAAAGAAAATCAGCACACAGAAAACATAACACTCGTCCACCACACACAACTCTTTCAGCTTGCCCACAACCCACCATCACTCTTGTCTCAACCACTTCATTACACCACAGATCTCCATGCTCCATGGGAACGTGGCTCCTGGGAACCTCAAAAATCCTCCTGCCTGATGAAAACCCTAGTCCCGGGACCCAACCAAACTTTGGCAATGAATGTCGCCCCACAGACCAGCCGGGATTGAGGGGGGGAAAAAAAACAGTGGGGGGAAAAGAAAAAAAGCAGCTGGGGATCTTTTATTCTAAATTTAAAAATTAGTTGAAAAACCTGAAAAACAAAAGTCATACACAGAAGGTTAGAACCAGTTAGCGCACAAATACACTCTTACAGCTTACACACAAACCCAACCATTCTATTAACCACCACTCGTCAGCACACATTCACAGCACTGGAACTCCCAGGAGCCTCAAAAAAAAAATCACCCTGCCTGACGAAAACCCCAGTCCAAGGACAGTCTGCACCCAGACTTAGGGCATGAACCTTCACCTCACAGATCGGCTGGGACAGAGGAAGAAAAAACCCAGCCAAGGGGAGAAAAAAAAAAACCCTGGTTCGGGATTTTTTATTCTAAATTTAAAAATTAGTTGAAAAACCTGAAAGGTAAAAGCCATACACACAAGGTTAGAACCAGTCAGCACACACATTCACACAGGCAGACACAAGTAGTGGCAGACAGAAACTCTCATAGACATTGACAGTCACATAATCTTCAGCTGACATGCTGACTGCAACACTTACTTGAAATGCTACACTGAAGAGTATGATAGAACACATCTTCCAGCTGCTGATCTTCAACACCGGTAGATTGCAGGAAAAGGAGCAGCATCGGCAACTGCAGAGACAGAAATCTGCCTTGGGGACCTGTGAGACAGCAGGAGGAGGTCAACGAGTGGCTACCTGACAGCTAGGCGATATCCCCACACATTTTTTACCCAAAACCCCATAGAAAAGAGAGCAACAATAAAGTTTTACACCTGCTCTACCTAACCATGACTATGTGCCAGGGCAGGGCAAATCCTAGCATAAGCCCTTACAATGCAGTATAACCACATACAATGCAATATAACTGTGGACACTGCTGAAGGCTCATGGAGAAATCTAATCAGGTTTTTCCCAGGCTGTTGACTTTTCTCAGCTCCAGCTTGGATCTTTCCCAGGCTGGGGATCTTTCCTAGAGACAAAACAAGGGAAGGAAGAATGAACAACACAAATAGACACCTGGTGCTGACCACCCAGCTGTGTGAGTGTCTCGTGATATTTTGCAGATAGCATGTTTTCAAAGAGGTGTTGCCTTCTTTGACCAATGAGTCTTTTCTACTTTGTTTCTCGTGATCTCCTTTATAAAAATGCCATGGCTTTTCAATAAATTGCTCTTTCTTGCTGCTTGGAAGAGGAGCCATGTTGCTGTGTTCTTTCACCGCTTCCTAGCCATACAGCAACATATAACGTAATATAATCACATACAATGCAATATAACCCAGTTAGTGCCAAAGCTGTGAAAAGGATGCTCCAGAAGTTTGGTAGGCCAACAGAAGGAAGTGATGACTGCCGAGTGACCATGGCAATTGCTTCAAGCCAGAAGGTGGGCTCCTGGAGCCAAAAGATCCATGACGATGTCAAGACTCAAAAAAGGCTGACGACACAAAGTGTGTGAGAACGTGTACATGGGTTGGAACTGCCCTCCCTAGCAAAGGCTCTGGTGAGGCTGAGAAAAAACCCTGTCCCTTTACTTCCAAGAGGCCCATCCCACTACAGCCCTCTCCTCTAAGCTAACTTCAAATTGCCTCCTGTGATTGTAAATGCTTTTCCCCTTATCCCAGCCATTTGCCCCAAGATTTAGCTTTTGGAAGACAAGTGGATAAAATCCATCCTTGATGGAAATTAATGCATCAGCACCATGGATATCGAGACATCCTCTTCAGTACTGCTGTTTCCAGTTTCAGCTCCGCACCTCCTCGGGTTATCTAAGACAACAAAACAGAAAAGGTGACTATTGTGCTCCAGAAGAGTAATCCCCAAGACTCCTCTGCACGACTGCCCCAGCAAACCTCAAATCTTCATTCGACTCCAGAGGCTGCCTGGACGATACCAGCAAAAAGTACATGCTTAGCATGCAGCAGCGCACAGCTCACTGATGAGTTACCTCGCCTAAATGCCAACTCACCTGCTCACCTCTATTCTGTGGCACGCCTAGTGCAGGGGCAGCACCTGCAAAGAAAAAAGGTCCGAAAGCATGCTGAGATATTGGGAAACAGCAACCTCCCCAATACACCTGAAGTAGGTCACAACTACACCTTAAGCTGGGACCCACCTGGCCTCTGGTATCCTGAGCTGGGAAATCTTTCAAGTAGACTGCCTAAAATAAAAAAAAACAAGAGTGGATGCTTAGAGTTGCACCAGAAATTGAGACCTGAGCAAGAACAACTGCTTCTGTACACTGAGATCACTGCTCATCTTGTCCACTTCAACTTGACTGCCAATATCCAGCTTCATTTCCTAAAAAAAATACAAAGAAAAGTGCTGTAACACAGTCACCATTCAGGTTGCTCCTGCAAAGACAAACAGTGACTGATCCTCTCAGGGGACCCCCTTAACCAAGTTTGGGCCCTCAGCTACAGATAGGATCCAGCTGCATCTGAAAGGAAGATAGAACAAAATTCAAAGCTCTGCAGGATAGCTTGACAGCTCCAGACATCTTTGGTCAATCTGCAGATATCATCTAGAGTCCAACTACACCCCACATTACAAATTGTAAGTCCCTTAGACTGGTCCTATCACACCTACACCCAGACAATGCTGCAGGGCAGAGCAGCTCTGGGCCAAATACATGCAGGCACCCGTGACACAGGACATGACAAATGAGGAGATGACACAGGGAGGAAAAAACTCTCATCCAGAAGAATGACCATGAGGATTGAGAGAAGGCAAAATGAGATGACTGAGGCAAGACTGACAGCAAGCTGATGAGGCTGGAAGAACATGTTAGCAGAATGACTTATTACAAGAACCGCAGAGATGGATGCATGAGAAACCTGTGGTCAGAACACTCTCCCTATTTTCACATTCTTCCAAGTCCCAGTATGATGTAATAGATCCTTACAGTGCACAGCTGTCAATACAGCTCAGAACAAGACCTTTAAAGACATCAGACTGGATGCTTCTCAAAACAGATGAGATTCAGATGGCTGTCCAAGCTCCTGAGTCAAAGGTTTGATAGCGCCAGTGCCAGGCCAAGGAATGCAGATATCACAAGATGCTATGAATGACCCCAGGGTTTCTGATATGCCCCTCAAAGGGCTAAAGCAAGAGACATACAATTCAACACATCCAAAAGACACAGACTGCATGATAGACAAGTGACATGACACCTACTGGAACTTCTCTACCCTGTGCACCGCAGCATTGAGATCAAATTGAGACTTTCCCCTTATGGGGCCTAAGAGACTGCTTCTTGGACATCTCTGTCTTCCAAGCTGCCTCAAAAATCCCTCCTGACAATGCCAGAGTCAGCAGCCTGTCCTCATCCCCTCTGTGAGTCATAGCCCTCCATTTACCTCTCGGACATCCGAGAAAAATAGATGAATTCTAAATAGAAGCCAGATGACTTCTAAATAGCTGTTTTCTCCTTAAAAAAATAATTTTACACTTTGACACAGAAACTATCTTCCTTATATCCATATTCCTCACAGGCCACCTTCTCCAATCTGATGGTGACTTGGAAGGATTTATTTATCACTAGATCTGGGTTGCAGGGACTGTGCTGAGCTCTCCCAGTCCACACCAGCACAATTTCACTTCCCAGCCAGCTCCCCCTGCCCCCAGGCTCTGGTTCAGTGAATGTGCAAGGCAGACTGTCTTCACTTTTAGGGGCTGCCACACACCCTGAGAAGCAATAGGTAGAGCATTCAACCTAAGTGCAACCCTTTGCTGACGAAGGTGGCCCCAAGCCTTCCTTCAAAGGAGAAGCTGCCAAAAGAAAGGAAAAGGACTGGGTCTTATGTTAGTGATCAGAAATTCTGAATTTTAAGCAGTTTAGCCTAATACAGCCAGGCAGACCTGGCCTCTGTTGCCTTTGTCTGGGCAATGCCCCATATAAACGCCATTCTTTTCTAGCAAGATTTTCCACATATTCCCTGATTTTCCCCAAAGCTGCATTCTTATTTCCAAAATGGAGACCTGTGGGCCTGGAGAGATGAGATGAGGGGGCAACAAAAACTTCCTCTTGAAGGAAAAACATCTTTAGATGGATCAAAAGCCATGTTTGCCAAGTCCTAAGGAACAATGGCATGAGAATTTCAGATGTACTTACCCTATCCAGAGACACTGGTAAAGTCATCGCTGCTATCCCATCACTGACAAGCACTTCCAAAAACATTCAGCACAGCAATTTTTGGGATCACCAGTTGACATTGGTTCAGTACTGCTCTTTCTCCTGCATCTGCCCTGGAGGACAACTCTGTTAACCTGGTTCATCAGGAACTCTTCAGCCACCTCCCAGGATTCATCTGGAATGTTCCTCTATGCAGAAACACTAAGATTTTCTCAGACAAAACAATTCAGGAGATCGCAAAACAGTTTGGGTTGGGAAGGGACCTTAAAGATGCTTGAGTTCCTTCCCCCCAGAAGAAGGGGGGATATCCTCAAGACAGACTTGGTTTTTTGGGGGAACGTATGAGAACAGAGTAAGGGGCTGTTTCCACACTGAATTCTGCTTTTGGCAGTACTCCAATCACAACTTGCTTCCCACTCCTTCTCTCAGCTTTGTCAACACACAGAAGGGACTGCATCTGAACCACAGCAAAAAGTGAGCAACCTGTTTCAAAGTAAAGTAAAAGGGAAAAACAGTCTGCTGAGAGAACTGCTTTCACAAGATGGTAAGGAGCCATTCTGGACACAAACTTTGGAATGGAAGTGCCTGTTCCTGATATCCACAACTTCTAAATCTGTATAAAATCATCCATTACTATAGTTTAAAATATTTTTCCTGAACATTAATAGCAGTATTGAACATATTCAGGACAAGCCTGCTGTGTACAAGAGAAGAGAGCTGCAGGAACGGTATTTGCTTCAACTCGTGGTCCCAACCCACCAAAACTCCAGAAAAAACAAACAAACAAACAAACAAACAAACAAAAACTTTAAAAGTAATAGTTGATCATTTTATTTAACAAAAAGATCAGAAAGATCAGTTATCCAACATTTAATGGTATCAAACTCAAAAAAATATTTCACTGCACTTTTTGTAAGAACTGCACTAAAAACCAATACAAAATGTTTTCATCCAACTGAAATATCAATTTTTAGAAAGAGTATCCCAGGAAGCTTATGTCCCACATGTACAGGAAAGCAAGAAACTAGACACAAAGCTTATAATGGAAACACAACTCCCTTTCCACTCCTTTCTGACAGTGTCTCACTCCATGTGTTTGTGCTTTTTGCATGCTGTGTACTGAGGGGGATCCCACAGCCTTCCAGAAAATGGGTCTGTTTCATGTATTTAGCACTAAGCAGCTCAGCTGCATTTGTCGAGCTAATGGGTGACTGTCTCAAGTCACAGAATCTGAGCAGTAATTCCAGGCCTGGCTTTTTTTTGAGGGTTGAGCCAGAACGTTAGCACACACAAACAGATGGGCCTGTTTCTTGATTTTATCATTGTCTGTCTGTTTGCCACTGCAGACTGCTCTGCTGCTTAAACTCTAAGTACTCACTCCTTAACCTACCCAAAACAGGAGACAGAAGCCCAACACAAAATCAACTGTGTATTCAACAGTATTTATGACAGCATTGGAACTCTGTATGTTAATAGTTAATGTCTAACAAAATTATAAATAAGTTTGGAACTATAAAGGTTTTGGAATGATTGACACTACTCAGCAAAATAGTCAAGGTTACTAATTCAGCACAGTACAGATGGTAGGAAAATTTTATTCTGTGAGGTAAAAACCCAACACATACACAGTATCAATTCTAGGTCTGTTTAAGTTACAGTTTATGTAAATTTTGCAATGCACAGCCATGTTCTGCAATTTGCAAATCAGATTTTCTGCTGGCAAAAATCCATGTGAGTTTGTTCAGTTACTGGGAAGAGCGCTCATGCCTTCTGAAAAGAACTGGGATCAATAGCTGACAACTTTTACAGGTTATTGTTACAGGGAATATTTTGGTTCATTTTCCTACACAAATATTTCTGATACAGAAGGTTTTTTAAAACTCTTTAAAAAGCACTTAGTTGGTTTTCTCTCTACCTCCACCCAACTGACCGTGTATTGTTCAATGACAACTTCGTATCTTTAGCATAAAAGCAGACCTCATATACACATGTGGTTCACAGCACCGCATACAGTAGGACACTCCCTACCTTTCTATACATCCCACCTTGAGGCACTTAACACTTTTTTTCAGAGATATTTAACAATTCCAACTGAAAATCTCTTCCTATTTTAACAGCTTACCCACACCCAAGCAGAGGCAGACACAGGCTATCCAAGGGCTATCCTTCCAGAGCCATGCTTGCCAAAGCTCCTTCGGGTACACGTTTAAACAGTAGGTCACGTCAGGATTCTTGGATTTTTTCTTATCTTTACAGTTCATCGTGTTCCTCTTTGGCCTCCTGATCTTTCAACTTGAATTCTTCAGCAGTAACTTTACCATTTCCATCCCTGTCTTGATTGGTGAACATATTTTTAACAATCTTTTCAAAATCAAAGCCAGGAGCTAATTTTCCTTTGCCAGTATCAACTTGAGTTTGGATGTACTCTGAAAACTAAGAGGAGGGAAAGCAGAAGAAAACAGCTCACAGTGAAAAGGACATTTGAAAATTAAGAGTATCCAGCATCTTACTACTTATTAAGTGTACCAAGGTAAAGTTTACCACCCAAACTGGACTAATTAGAACAGATACATAAGGTTAAATCACTCTTTGTGGAGCTCAGCAGGGATTTCCTGACTCATTCCAGTGGGTTTTGGACACATAACAAGAAAGTATCTTATTCATAATTTAGGAGGAAGATGGGTTGGACAGCTGGACATAGGAATAGCTCTATATGGAGGGAGTGTAGTAATTTTGCATGGTGATACATGAAGTTCACACTGTAAAACAGAAACCCACCTGCATCTTAGAGGGAGCAATGACAGAATGATTGCTGATGTGAACAGCAACAGCCTCACCCTCCTCTTTCTCTAAACCCGTAAAAGCTTTTTGCTTCTCTGCAAGGACAGATGTGGAGGTAAATATAAGAGAAAAGATGGAGATGGAAGGAAAACAAAGAAGTGGAAGAGAGTGCTAGGAAAAGGGAAAACAAGAATTCAATTTAACCCTATTAGGTTTTTAAATCCTCAAAGGCATTTCATGCTGTTCCACAGGGCCACAGCCTGCCTTGTGAACACTGCAGGCAGCACCACTCCAGGGAGAAAAAAAGGGGGAAAAAAAGGGACAAAACAGAAGGATAGAGAAAGGTGACAAAGCAGACTTCAGAAGAGAATAAAAAAATAGAATTCGAGTTAGAAGAAAAGGCAGAGGGAAATCTCACAGATGTTTATGTTACCAGAACTGGTGTGGCAAAAGCAAGTGGCTTTCAATTGGGGCACCCAATGACATTCTCACAAAACAGATTTTAAAAGTAAGCAAGCGGAAGAACTTGACTGCACAGGACACAGTTCACATGTGTAAGGATTGGCCACTGGCATTGCCAGGCTCCAGAAGAGATTAGACAGTTCCTGAATGCACTGCTGCAGGCTCAGCTTTGGCTCAAGTATTCACCACAAACTGCCAATTAACACTGAGACAGACAGCAAGAAAGCCGATACAGAAAAGGAATCTTGGATACTAACTCTGCCCCTCACCCTTATGTCCTAAGGATTTGTTGCTGACCAAGGAAACCACAACAGTAACTGATCTTATGTAGTATGGCCATTCTTACAGTCCTTATTTCTTTAACTCCAAAGCTGAATAGCCATTATAGCTGACACCCTGTCTTCCTGTTCCCTTGATGACAAGCACCATTCCAGAAGAAAAAGAAAAAGAAGAAGAACATGAGGAAAGACTCCATCCTTCAACATTGGCAATGATGGTGGTAGAAGAAATCCACTGCAGGGATTTTCATCATCTCAGCTTACCTCCTCCAAAAGAACCTCTCCATCATGATTCTGGTCTATTTCTTCAAAAAGGTTTGGAGAGACTTCCCCATTCCATACAAACATGTATCCTTCAGGCAAGCCGGACACCAATTCCAGCAGCTCAATGTCGAAAACTAATACAGCACTACCAGGCACTTCTCCTTCTGTCACAACAAATGGCAAAGAGGAGTATTTATCCTCACTTACATTGAAGGGGATATTTTCTTTTAATCCACAATTAAATTTACCTTCCTGTTTCAAAAGGCACTTCTCTAGTGCGATCCCTAGCCCATCAAATCTTCCTGATCACTTCACCAAGGATGATCATAAAAGGAACCCTTCATATAATAAAACTTGATGCACTTGAACAGATTGCCCACAGAAGCTGTGGATGCTCCATTCCTAGGAATGTTCAAGGCCAGGCTGGGATGGAGCCCTGAGCAACCTGTTCTAGTGGAAGGTGTCTCTTCCCATGGCAGGGGAGTTGGAACTAGGTGATCATAAATGTCCCTTCCAATCCAAACAATTCTATAATTCTGTGATTCTAACTGTATCCATTTGTTTACTTTTAAAAACTAAACTTGTGGGAATAATCCATTTTCCTTTATCTCACCAATGGACTATGTATCAGCATAGTTCTGTGAGACTCAACAGTGTTGCAACAGCTTGGGATGTTACCTCAGGGATACCATGGAAGAAGTTTAATTTAGTCTTAAAAAAGGAAAATCAAGCTCACCTCTAATCTGTTTGCAAGAGACTGCAAACAATCAATTTCTTCAGATAGATGGGTATATACAAACACACTAATAAATCATGCAATGTTTCAGGATGTGTATCAAATGTAACCTGAACAATGGTGAATACTTATGACAGGTACTTTAGACAGCAGACTTTTTATGTCATGAGGAAATTTTCAATTTATTATGTATAGCTATGCAATTATATATAATGTATAATAGATAAAATCATGTATAAAACATGGCATATATATAATACTCCTAATTTTTCACAGAAGACAGGTACAAGTGGAAATGCATTCTTAATTCTTCAAATTAATTCTCCAGTAAGCTCTGCACATGATGCCTGACAGTCTATATAAACTACAAACTGTTCTGGAGCTATTCAAAGAACAGCAACTCATGCAACTGTTTCTATACACATCAGAATTTGGTGATCTTGGTGATTTCATGATAGACTCCTTTTCCTCAAATCTTTTAACCAGGAAACAACGTATCTGGACATGAAAGCTCTTGTCAGTTCTGTATCATTCTTTTTATTACTGCTGTCCACGTCATTAAAATTTATATGCCTTAATGCCCTAAAGCTGTCTTAAAATGTATTTGTGTTGGAGTTTTAACAGCACCAATCACTGTTTCACATCTTACACTCAGTTTATGTATCTTCTGAATTTCCTAACATACTAATGCTGACCAGTCCCCTATGGCTCTGTTTCCTGAATAACACATTGCATGTCCAAACACAAGGACTCAACTCCCTATCATGGAAAACAGTGTTTGCATCCCTCCATAACACCAGACTGCCTGGAGCTTTCTGCTCTGACAAAGCAACATTATTTGGGGCACATGTTCCCTTTTGTACTGTGATAGTCTTTCTATTTGCCACAGCAACAGCATGACTTGAAATGCAACACAGATGGCATGTTTATTTGACTGGGGAACTGGGAGGAGGGGGAGTGTCTAAAATAATGACACAAAAAGCCTCTAAAAAAGTCACATTCAAGCAGCGAATAAAACATGCATGCCTGTGTTTCAGTCATTCTAGAGATGCTAAGTGGATGTGTGCTCACCAACTCCATCTTCCCCATAACCAAGGTGAGGTGGAATAACAACTGTTCGTCGTTCTCCAACACACATGTCCTGAAGGCCCATGTCCATCCCCAACACCACTTGACCAGATCCCAGAACTATGTTGTAGGTCTTGCCAAGACTGTGTCTGGAAAAGAATAAAAAAATGGGGGGAAAAAATCAACATAAAATAGAAAATTTATATTGTTCAAAATTACCACAGAAGTAACAGTTTCTAGTAGTGTCCTGTCGTTGCCTAAAATTAACTTAATGCCCAATGCTTTGTTCTCAAACAAAGCAGTTAGTTATCTGAAGCTGTTCTCAAGTTACAGCCAGCACCAAACAGACTAGTCTCTGATGCTGACATGTCCTCTGGCACTAAAATTATAGGCTTCTTGAATGAAATCCAATGATTAAAATCCTTAATCATGCCAATTACAACCCCAAGGTATTTCATCTTGAAATGAGGGCTTTTGCCTTTCACATATTTTTAACTGTTGTAATTGGACTTTTCAGCAGATGTAAAAGCTCCAGATGTGCTTTGTTCTGGGGTGACTTTATGATGCTTGTATCCTAAATCATCTGTTCTGTTGATGTTGAATATTGAGTTCTGTAGCTTTAAGACTGGTTCCAGGAGTGAAGGGGGAGAGAAGAGGTGCAGAGTTTGTTATCAGAGTCTGCACTTGCTCCCTCACATCCTTCACACAGACTGTGTTGTCTGCAGTGGACAGCAGGAGAGAGCTCTCCTTTGCTTTTGGTTTGTTTTTGGCTAGCTGAGGCAGAGAAGTCCCCTGGACTGTGCTTTTTTTTTTCGTTTTTCTTGGAATTGTTTAAACCTGCTCTGGACTGAAAACCCAAAAGAGCACCAGGAGTCACACCTGTGGCCCACCAGGCCTGGCCTGGGCTACAGTATTTCCCAGCACTGGAGGGCTGGAGAACAGACTGCGTGAGCTGGGCTGCAACCCACAGAAAGGACTCTTCTGAATTTGTCATCTCTTCAAAAAGCGGCAAAAAGTTTTGTTTAATACTGTTCATTTTTTCACACTGGGGAGTGCTGTGCCTGTTAAATAAACAGGTTTTTTCCCCACTTCTTTCTGAGGAAATATTTTTCCTGAGCCAGTTGGGGGAGGGACTGCTTGAATCTGTTTCTTACAGGGACCCCATTCGGAGGTTTCCTCCAAAATTTGCCCTAAACCAGGACAACATTCATCCAGGATCACCAACTTCATATAGGGATTTGAGTGCATTGTCATGGATCAGTCATCTCTTTAATAAAATCAGTCACTATAATGTAGTAGTTATTAATACAAATGCTACTACTACTATTGCTATTTAACAACATTAAATTTTGAATTATACCTTGCTGCCCATGGCTCATTTCTAAAATTAGAAAATATCATCGGTTAAAAGCCCAGAAGTCAAACATATATTGTGATTCTAAAGGCAGAGTGTGCAACATTAAGGCACTTTATTCTGTTGGATGCCTTTCTTGGATTATTTAGTTTGGCTGTGCCTCTGCAGGACATGCTTGTACAACAGAGTATTATTTGGAAAGAAAACAGTTCAGTGGCTTAAAGGTCAGCCTTAAAATTTGGAGCACACGATTCATGATCCTTGATTCTCTAAAAACTGCTTTGAGTAAGATGGTCTCAACATCCCTTGTCTCCTGCTACAAAACGGAAATTGAGCTATCCTGACATATAAACAGTGTTTTGAATCCAGTCACATTACTTGTATACATCCCTGCCTACAGCATTGCACCACGTGCTCCAAATTAAGGCAACTTTTCAGCTCTACAAGCTATTGTGTACACTGTGAAACCTATGAGCTGCTTCCTGTGTTAATTATAACCTGGTTAAAAATAGCTTTTCCCGACTTCCCTTTCAAAAAATAAAATACTGTTTGGATGACTTGTTCTATTCAAAAGATTAAAGAAAAAAAAAAAAAAAGGCAGATAACAGAAATACTCTTGTAGCTGTGTGCCAGGCTCACTTCAGTGCTACAGGAGACAGACTGGAACAATCTTTTCAATCTTTTGCTTCCCTCAGAAATGTACTGCCAAGAGAAAGGAGTAAGAGGCATATTATCCTCACAGTCACAGTCAAGCCCTTGCAGACACTTACAGCCACGTTACAATACAGGAGCAGCAATGTGCGCTACAGACATGACAGGTGACCATTTAGTATAAACCACACTCAAGGTATCTTAGACAAGAGCATAACAAGTAGCCCCACCAGACCTCTCTCAGAAGCACTGAACAGAGCACAAATCCTACCCAAGAAACTGAATAAACCTGGACAGCTCATTCATTATGAGACCTGTGTTGTCCTGGCATGACTGGCCCAGACACTTCAACTGGCCCATTTAAACAGAATGCCATGCAACAAGTTTCACCACTCCAGACATACTGTTCACATTCTTCTCCAACACACTCCTACATCCTTTTTGTTCTTGGTTCTCTCATTATGCTATGACAGATTTTCTTTAAATTCTCCTCCTACATACCTTTGGCATGCAGCCATAAAGAGAAAAACACATTCTACATAAATACTCAGTTTAAAAAAAAAGTAAATTTTTTATTCCCTGCTAGCTTGATTTGCAGGGAATTCATTCTGCCTTCACTGCTGCTGGGAGTACTTTCCTTACCAGGTCATTTAAATACCTACGTGGAGTCTAGCAAGGTTCCATCCAGGAGTGAAGCATTATAGTGGTATTTCAGGTAATCTCCCTTCTTGCTCAGTTCAGTGCAGTTGGAAGGTTTGTAGTGAACAGTAATGCTGACAGAATCTGAGGGGTTGTGGAAGTCCACCACATGGATATCAAAGACCAGCACTGCAGATCCTGGAATCTTTCCTAAATAGGAAGCAAATTAGACAAATAGAGAAAGAAATGTTACCTGAACAGGCAGATGATGTCCAGGTACTGTACCCTGTAGGAATATTCCTGCTGTGTCTGCTACTGAGTCATTTTGCTCTTCTCATTCAGAATCAAAGGACACAACAAGCTGCATCCAATGTAGAAAAGACAACCAGCGGGAAAGCACTGAACACTCACTCAGTTCAACGGTGAAGGAATCTTTTTAATTATTAAATACAAATAATATATTTATATTAAATATAAATCTGAAATTTTAAATTATGCAGCAATGAAGCAACAATCATGTCTTTTCTGTGATGATTTCATGTACCAATTCAATACTAATCATCTAAATTCTTAAGAACTTCTCATGCTTCAAGGAACATCATTATATGCAGAAGGTTACAGTTCCTTAAAATATCCTAAAAGCAGGCAATTTCTTCCCCCTCTTCCCAGGACTGTGTGCATAACCAGGACTAACAAGACACATGCAGGCCTAGAACTGGGGTTTGTCAGTAAAGGAATCTAATTCCAAATCAACAGCACAGAACTTGCATTCCCAAAAGAAAGGCCTTTTTTCTAAATCACTTATCCAAGTAACATCCCAGGAGGCACTCTTTGAAACAGCAGCCACAATGCTGTGATTAGCTAGAAGGGTTATCATATTCAGCCTCTCACAGCAATCTGTTTAGATAGCAATGAATTTTCCCAAAGAAATATTAATTGTATGTTACATATACATGGTTACTCCACTGTTACATGGATCCACCATTTACAGAGAAAGCTTAGAGTGGCTGTGGAAGAAATGGGAAAGAAAATTTTGTATAATTAACTCCTTCAGATTAGAGAGTTTAAGACACGTAGGAAGGAAGATCTCATCCTGCAGAGCTCCTGACATCCAAGTACCAGTCTGCTTGAAACACCAATTACCCAAATGAGTTCAGGTTGCCAGTTATATGTGAGATTGTTCTGTATTTTATAGTCCTGCCTATTTAGTTAATCAAAATAATCCTGAAAATTCTGGATGTGGTCTTGTCAGTTTGATGTCCACAAAATAATGAACTAATTCATAAACCTTTCAAATGTCAGAAAAATGAAAATATACAAAGATTAACTAAACAATATAGATTTAACTACAGAAGACTTGAATGCAAAACCAAACTCACCTGTCCCTTCTTCTCCATATCCAAGATGAGGGGGGATTATTATTCTTCTTTTTTCACCAGTGCATACACCTAGCAAACCTTCATCCATTCCAGCAATCACGTAACCTTTCCCAACATAGGTATCATATGTATGGTTTCGCGAATAACTATAGAAAATATTTGCATTTTAGCAGTGTCAGGTGTACTCAAGAAAACATGGGCTCTTGCAATAGCTCTGCAAC
This sequence comes from Turdus rufiventris, assembly GCA_013186435.1. NCBI lineage: Eukaryota > Metazoa > Chordata > Aves > Passeriformes > Turdidae > Turdus > Turdus rufiventris. Next base: position 1,358,304 of record PYHW01009662.1, on the reverse strand, counting down.
ACAATTCTTAAACCAGTTAAGGTCAAACATAGTCATTAACCAGCACCAGGGAGGCCCAAAGGAACTATGTTCCATTAATCCAGGCCAACAGGTTTCATCTGTCAGTGACACATGGGTCACTGATTACTCAGCAGCAAGACCCTGGCTACTGAACAGCTAGCAAATTTGTAAATTCATTTCTACTGTATCTTGAAAGAAAAATCACACTTATTCATGTATTTTAAATAAAACAGAAAACAGGTTTTGACAAGTAACTGGGGAAAAAATGGTTTACTCCTCTAAAATTTCCTCTGTCCTGACACTATTTTAATAAGCATGTATCAACTAACTGTAGTTGATAAGTACTTCATTTTCATGGGACACCCAGCAAACTAACTCATTTTGCAACCACAGATATGTAGTTTAACTGCTACAAGAAGCAGATGGGATAAATAGGTTCTCCTGGGATTCCTGACATTAAAATGAGTCATGACAACAAAACAGTATCAACATCATCCTTTCCATTCCAAACCAAGCCAACCACTTACACAGGTTGAAGAACCTGCTTCAGGTCCTGCTCATGATACAATAAAACAAGGCTACAAGAATAAATTATGTTTCTTACATGGACATGACTGTCTTCTGCCTTTCTTCAAGGTATATTACACAAAGGCATAGCCCAAAAAAGAGAAGGCAGAAAGGTTTTAACTCATCTTTACAGGGTAGCTCTGGGAAAGAACTAAACAAGTACAAGACCAGACCCTGATGTAATTCAGAGGTTTATTCAACTACTCTAAGTCCAGACAGCCTTGGCTGAGCTTCCCAGGGCAGTTCTGCAACCGAATATTTTAGAGTAAAAAGGCAAAGGAAAATATTATTAGAGTTCTCAACCCCAGCACTCACAGAGCTTTTGGCATACTCCCTGTACTAGTGAGAAACTTTGTCTTGGATAGCTCCAGGATTTTCAATCCCTATTATTAGCTGCTCTACTTCTTCATTTATGAATGTTGCAGGAGGTCAGGATACCATGTTTTAATGAACAAGCCCTCTAACAACTCTCAGCACTTCCGAATGATGTAGAGGCTGTTGTCTACAAAATATTTATTACTATTTCTTGACAGCAATCCTCATATAAATATACAGCTATTTTCAAAAATGGATTAATTACTACAGAAATACTCATATCTCAAAAAAGAGAAACAGGCACACTGTGGATAAGCTTTGATTTCTTAACTTACAACCTTTTACAAATTGCAAATCAAAGTCTACAGAGATGGCTGATGCAGTAGTACTACACATTTTTCTCTGAGCTTATTTCATTAAAAATTTTACATTGGCTCATTTTTCACCTCCTCCTTTTAGCTACTTCTGCCAGCTGTTCCAAAAGCTGGAGCAGGATAGTAAAGCACTGTTCCACACTAAAAGCAACCAAAGTCATACAATTCTGTATATGAGGCTCATGTTCCCATAGAGCTTTGAATTTACTGTCACAGTGATCCCTCTTCCTTTATCACAGGAAACCCCTCTTACTAAATTCTGCATTTCCATAATTCAGTCTTGAAAGACATCAGCCTTCAAATGCAAACAGTTTCCAAGTATAAATAGATTAACCTCCCACTAGCACACTGACTCACAATTCTCAGGACATAAAATGGAATCATATTTATTTTCTTTCTCTTCAGTGGTATTACCTATTTGGCAGATAAACCCTACGGAGCAAAGAGTCTTCAGGCTTGTGTGCCTAAAGCATTTGACTTCACTGGGTGGGTCACTACCCCTAGATGGCGTCTGTGACAATGGCATGGTACAAAACAGCTCTCTTCCTTCCCATGTGGAAAAGTTTTCTATTAATCTTTTAAAAATATTCCAGATCCACTCAAAATTTTCAAAAAGGAAGGAAAAGCTGTGTTTGAACATATTACAGACATAACAGAGGAGTCAAACTGGAAATGCAATCTGTAGAGTTGAATGGTTTGGTTACCTGGAATCAAATAATGTGCCATCTAAAAGTGTGCCATTGTAATGATATCGGAGGAAGTCTCCTGTCTGACTTCTCCTCTCACAAGATTCGGGCACGAGTTGGTTCTCAATAGCAATACCATCCTTGGGGTTATGTAGATCCAGCAAAACTACATCAAAGACAAGGGAAGCTTGGCCAGGGATCTCCTTACCTACAGAAGTGTTAGAGCAGAAAATTGGTAAGAAACAGCAGGTGTTCTAGCAGAAGCTTAAACATGTTTGTTGAAGAAAAGTCACATATTGCAAAATATGAAGCACGTCCCCTCCCAGAATAAATTCAAATCATAGATTATTTGGGTTGGAAGGGACTCACTATGATTATCAGTCCACCTCCTGGTCCTGCACAGGACATCCCAAGAGTCACACCATGGGCCTGAGAGAATTGTCTAAACACTTCTTGAATTCTGTCAGGTTCGGTGCTGTGACCACTTTCCTGAGGAGCCTGTTCCAGTGCCCAGCCACACTCTGAAGAACTTCTTCCTAATATCCAATCTAAACCTCCCCTGACACAACTTCAGAGGTCCTGTCACTTGTCACCAGAAAAGAGACCAGAGCTTACCACTCCTATTCCCTTCATGGGGAAGCTGCAGACTGCAGTGAGGTCTCCCTTCAGTCTTCTCCAGGCTGAACAGACCAAGTGACCTCAGCTGCTTCTCACATGGTTTCCCCTCAAGGCCCTTCACCATCTTGGTTGCCTTCCTTTGGACACTTTCTAATAGCTTAATATCTTTCTTATATTTTAGCACCCAGACCTGTTCCCAGCACTCAAGGTGAGAGCTGAGCTGAGTGCAGAGCTGAGTGGAACAATCCCCTCTCTTGCTCAGCTGGTGATGCTGTGCCTGGTGCCCCCAGGTTGGCCCTACTGGCTGCCAGGGTTCTGCCAACCCATGTTGAACTTGCCATCCACCAGGAGCCCCAAGTCCCTTCCCATGGTGCTGCTTTCCAGCCCCTCATTCCCCAGTCTGTGCACACAACAAGGGCTACTCCATCCCAGGTGCAGAATAATGTTTGTTTAATTTCATATGGCTGGTGATTGCCCAGTCCTCTAATTTATTCAGGTCTCTCTCCAAATTTGCTTCTAGTCAGTAATTTTTTGGTTCAGGGTTTTTTTCACTGAATTCTCCAACTCAATCATTTCCTTCTATTCCTACAGCGATGGCACTGCCTCACTGAAAACAAAGGCCTCTTCAGCCTCACAGTTAATGGCAATGAAGCCACAAAAGGGGTATGAAACCTTGTGCACCATAGACACATCCTTAAACATCAGAGAAAAAATATACAGAAAAGTCACAAACTACACCTAACTGTCCCATAATTAAACACTGGGACATCTATGTATGATCTACAGGCTGCACAGTCTCACAAGACAATCCATTTTGTAGTTCTCATTAGAGCATTTGTTAAAAAAAAAACAAAAAAAAAACCAAAAAAAAAACCCAATTTGGAATTAAAAATACATTTAACACATTTTTTTCTTAAAAATTTTCTGCTTTCTGTGGCAGTCTGAAAGAACTATTTAGTCATCTGTCTTCAAGTTTTTGGTGCCACTAAAAATTAATCACAGATTATATTCCTCGATTGAAAAAAAATTTCAGTATACATATACTACAATTGTATCAACAATGTATCTGTTTAGCAGTGCCTCTCTGAACAGGGTAATAATGCTGCCCATAAATTTAAAATACAGAAAGTTTGTTTTAAAACATGTATGACTTGGGATTGAAATAAAAAGAGAAACAGCTAAAGGAAACATTTACCATCTCCATCTTCTCCATATGCCAGGAAAGGTGGTATTGTGATAATGCGCTTCTCTCCTACACACATTCCCAAGAGACCCTGGTCCATACCGGGAATCAGCCATCCAATTCCCACATAGGTATCATAAGTTCTCATCCGATTATGGCTAGACATGAGAATGAAAAAAAAATCACAACCAAATGTCAGACTGGCACAGGAAAGAACAATATTAACCTTTAAATCCACATACTATGCACAGTGTAACTCACAAATTGCTAGTTCAAAAGTATCAGTCCTTCATTTACCAAGGGCTGGCTGGGAAGTTTCCCAGAGTGCTTAGCTATGTTAGGAACCTTAGGCTTTGAACAATGGCTCTCAGGCTCTTACTAAAGCATTGTTTTCCACTGGGCCCTAATGAAGCACACATGCTGTGCACTTAAAATCTCAATAAGAAAGCGTTAGTTGCTCACCTTCATTGCAAACCCTGCTAAGTTTACAAAACTTGTATCAAATCTTAAAAGCTATACTGGTTATAGAGACTTTTAACTGACTGCAATAAGTAGTAATATAAATACAGGAAACAAAAATTAAAATTTTAAAAAAAAATCTGGATTGGTAATGCCCATGAAGAAATAATGCACAGTTTTATTGGTTTGAGGCAGTACCGCTAGCCTATAATCCCTGAATAAATTACAGTAATTTCACAAATACAAGCCGCACGGACTATAAGCCACATCTCTGGGTTTTGGCAAACATTTAGTTCTTTGTCCTTAAATAAGCCGCACCTGAGTATAAGCCGCTCTGTCGTTCACAGCGAGGACCCGCGTGCAACAAATTTGCCAAATAGTAACAGAATCGCGGCATGGCGGGGGGTTTACTGGCTCGGCTAAGGTTGTGCAGGCTCGGCCCGCTCGGGGCTGCCGACGGGGCCAGGATGGAGCCTCCCCCCGCTCCTGTGGCGGCAGGAAAGGACAGAGCCCCCCCCCGCTCCCGTGGAGGCGGC
>PYHW01009662.1:1299664-1348086 GCA_013186435.1 Turdus rufiventris | reverse complement strand
AAAAAAATCTATGTAAGTACAACCCGATAATTCTTATATTTCCGACAAGGATAATGATTCAGAAACAATCACATTCAGGTAAATTTGAGCCTGGAGAAGACATAGGAAATGTACAGAATGAAACGGGCAGGAAATCACTGCTGTGAGAGATTGATACCACATACACTCCTTTTTACCGGGCTAAGGCTAGCTGAATAACCTTATGGTCTTCACTCTTGGAGCAGAAAACTCCCATTCAGCGCCTTGGAGAAGCAGCTGAAAGAACGTGGTAGGGATCCATAAGGGCAAGCAAACTACTGCGGACTAGACTCAGCCACTACACAGGTCCTGCCCTATGTCCCCAGCGGTCACACCCCAGGTCTCTGCCCTTCATATTTCAAAGACATCTTCTCATGGTAATCTGTATGTCCCGCATGTAGGACACTGCCCATCCTGATACTGACCCGCTTCCAATTGGCCACCCCAAAAACTCCCAAGGGGCACTGCTGGGAAAAGGGGGACCTGAACCAAACCTCCGCCCAGCGCCACAACCTCTGCACATCCACAAAAAATCGCCCTCGTGGGGGACAGCACCTCTCGGTCCCCTCCTTTCCCCCTCATAGTGCCCAACCAAACCCCGCGGGGCAGCGGGCTTGTGCCATACCTGGAGTCGAAGCGGGTGCCGTCGGGGAAGGCGCCGAGGTAGTGGTAGCGCACGAAGTCTCCGGGGCGCACGGCCCGCGGGCAGCTCTCGGGCACGAAACGCCGCTCGACGCCGAGCTCGCCGCCGTCCGGAGGGATTTCGGCGGCGGGCACTGGCGGCGCCTGGCAGGCCGCCCAGCTCTCCAGCAGCGCTGGCAGCAGCAGCAGCAGCGACCCACAGCCCGGGCCCCGCCGCCGCGCGGCCGCCGACCCCGCCATGGAGCGCAGCGAGCGGGGCAGCCGCAGGGTACGCTCGGCGGGAAGGCGAGGAAGGGAGGATGGAGGGACGGGAGGGAATGAAGGGCAGAAGGGAAAGGAGGGAAAAGAAGGGAGAGAAGCCGCCCGCCCCGGCCCTCCCGCTCCTCCTCCTCCCGCTGCTGCAAACTTGCAAACGTGGATGAAGCGTTCCCACTCGGGACGAGGGAGGAGCCGCCCCGGCGCGGCTCCCCCCGCCCGCCGCGGGGCTGCGCAGTCCGGAGCGCAGCGGTGGCACCGCCGCCCCCGCCCCGCGTCTGCCCCGCTCCCTCCCCGGACCGGAGGTGCGACGTGGCGCTGCCCCCGGCCGCCCTCCCGACGCTCCGACGCTCCCGAAGGTAGCACGGGAGACGGGCGGACCCCAGGAGTCGTAAACACGCAGACACAACCGCCATTTCCCGCAGATTTCCCGCAGCTCTTGGGAGCGGAGCTGCTGGACGCCCTGGGAGAGACCGAAAACATGGCAACTGACCTCCCGCATAAGGGGGTTTTGTAACTCTACCTGCACACGTACTCCGTACAGGACTTCGAATATTTGCAAGCTTGAAGTACGACCGCAAATATTCAATTTTAGATCAAACCCCCAATGATACGGGGCTGTGTTGGCAAATGCGTATTGATGCACACCATTGCTGTCATAGAAATTTACAACTCCCTGGTGGGGGACCTTTCCAAACGACAGAGAGAAAAGACAGAATCACAGAATGCTATGAGTTGGAAGGGACATTAAAGACCATCTAGTTCCAACCCCCTGACATGAGCAGGGATATATTTCACTAGACCAGGCTCTTTGAGCACCATCTAACCTAGCCTTGAACACTTTCAGGGATGAGGCATCCACAGCTCCTCTGGGCAACCTGTGCCAGTACCTTACCACCTTCACAGTAAAGAATTTCTTTCTAATATCTAATCTAAACCTACTCTCTTTCAGTTTGAATCTATTCCTCTTTGTAAATAGTTCCTCTCAATCTTTCTTGTAGGTTCCCTTCAGGTACTGGAAGGCTGCAATTAGGTCACCCTGAAGCTTTCTCTTTTCCAGGTTGAACGATCCCAATTCTCTCAGCCTTTCTTCATAGAAGAGGTACTCCATCCCTCTAATTGCCTTGGTGGCCTCCTCTGGACTCACTCCAACAGGTCCATGTCCTTCCTGTGCTGGGATTCCAGAGCTGGATGCAGCACTGCAGGTGGGATCTCACCAGAGCAGAGTGGCAAAATCCCTTCCCTTGCCCTGCTGGCCACATTGCTTTGGATGTAGCCCAGGACACATTTGGCTTTCTGGGCTGCAAATGCATATTGCTGGGCCATGCCCAGTCTCTCATCCACCAGCGCTCCCAAGTGCTTTTCCTCCCTTTTCTCAATCTGTTCATCCCCCACTCTATGCTGATACCAGGGGTTCTCCTGACCCAGGTGCAGCACCTTGCACTTGGTCTTGTTAAACCCCATAAGATTCTCATGGGCCTGCTTCTCCAGCCTGTCTAGGTTCCTCTGGATGGCATCCTGTCCTTTGAGTTTGTCAACTACACCACTCAGCTTGGTGTTATCTGCAAATTTGCTGAGGGTACACTCAATCCCTCCACCAATGTCCTTAATGAAGATACTAAATATCACTTGGTCCCAGTACAGACCTCAGAGAAATACTACTTATCACTGATGTCCATTGGGACTTTGAGCCATTGACCAGATGGGACCATCCAACAACTTACTAATCTATCTAACAATCCACACATTGAATCCATCTCTCTCCAATTTAGAGAGAATGATGTTGTAAGGGACCATGTCAAAGGCTTTGCAAAAGTCCAGATGAAAAACATCCATAACCCTTACCTTGTCCACCTTGTAGTAACTCCAGGAACCCACTGGGTTGTCAGGCAAGATTTGCCTTTGGTGAAGCAGTGCTGGCTGTCCTGAATCACCTCCTTGTCTTCCGCATGCCCTCGTGCAGCTTCTAGAAGGATCTGTTCCATGTTCGTACCAGGCACAGAGTTGAGGCTGATAGGTCCATACTTCTCAGGGTCCTCCTTGCTACCCTTTTTAAAGATATCACTTGGGACTTCATGGGCTGTCATGTTTTCAAACTTCATGGAGAGAGGCTTGGCAACTATATCAGGCAATTCCCTCAGGACTCTGGGATGCATCTCATCAGGTCCTGTAGACTGATTGTTGGGGGTTGGGGGAGTTTTTATTCTTTCCCTCGGTGGAGAAATTTTTCCATTATAATGTTAAGAAACCTGTCCAGGCAACTCCCTTGGCTTCTAATCGCTCAAGACAAAAGACAGGGGTAGAGATGGATGGCCGTGAGTTGCTTTGTCCTTCCAAGGGGACACTCGCTCTCCTGAACGCAGAGAGGTTCTTTTTTTCTCCGCAGTGGGACCAGGCCCTGCACTCCGACATTGCTACAGCTTCCTGCTTCTGAGAACAGTGCTGAGAACCGGGACGCAAAGGGTGAGCGGAGGTTTCCTTTCCTTCACCCTTTCTCCCTTCGCCCTGCCACCTCGCCTGCCTGCTCCGGCTGCTGCTGTGACTGAGAGGTGGCAGCCCTGCTCCACCAGGACCGTGCGGAGGAGGAGGGCATCTGTGACTAGAAAATGGACTGAGTTTCGTTCTGTTTTGTCACTGATTTTTCATAGCTGATGTTGTTCTTGTTTGTCTTGTAGATTTATCAATAAAGAACTGTTATTCCTAAACCTATACTTTTTTTTTTTTTTTTTTTTCCTTGCCTGAGAGCCCCCTTAATTTCCAAATTATAGTAAACTGGGAGAGAGGGGATTTTCACTCTCCATTTTGGAAAAAAGCTCTTGCTTTTTTTTCCTAGCAATACTGTCCTCTAAACCAGGACACTGATGTACATTCAGGTTCTTCATGTGGTCATGAACCTGACCTGACAAGCACCCAGTAAGACACAGCATCTGAAAAGAATCACCATTCCAGTGTGCCAGCAATCCCCTTCCACTCTTTCTTTGATCTTGAACACACCAATGAGGAGGAACTTCGGGTTTTTCCTCTGTTATTCTAACTGGTTTCAGTGAACAAGGGTAGGAAAGCTAAGCATCTGCATGTGAAGCACTAACCTCAAGCAAGATAAGTAAAATGATACAATATTTTTGAATAGCAGAGAAATTTGTGATAGCAGGATTGGAGCAACCAGATGGAAATGCAGACACCATAGGAATATCATGTAAGAAACTTCAATGATAAGATTTTGTTATTGATAATTTATTAAACAAGCACAGTGTACTCTTGGGTGGTTACAAACCCATGAAAACCAGAAAAAAATGGTGTGCCTGAGCATTGCAGCTGGGGAGATGCCAACAGGTCCAGTTCCCCACTTTTTGTGCATCTACCACCCAGCTGTACCAACCCAGCAAGAGAAAGGATGCAGTCAAATCAAAGGTTTTTTAAGTGCTTTCAAAAATGCTCTTGTATAATATTGATGTATTGCTAGGAAATGGGTGCTGCTCAATGACCTAACCGGTCAAAAAAGTTAGCAAATTGGACAGTTATTTAAAGATAACAAGATTTGAGGTTACAAATCACATTCTCTTTCCAAAAACAGTCACACTGCACATTCCACATAGGTCTTTTAAACAAGTTATGTAAATTGTCTGGCAGTTGCCTAGAATTAAATAGCTTATTTTGATGTTGGTTTATGTGGACACTATTTATCTTTTCAAGGAGAACTCATAGTTCACCATTGGAGTATGTTGATACAATCAACATAAAGATAAAGCTTACCCTGAATTCAGTACTTCTTACTGCCAGGCAGTGACACAATCTTTATTTTTGCATGTTTATTTAAGAAGTTCTGTGTTTTCAAAATAATTCCTTGGACTCTTAATATTTATGCAGATTTGTACTCAATACTCTTCACCTGTGTCAATAACAGTTCTCCACTTCTGATGTAATCACCATTGCCTCAACACTCTCCTAAGTGTTCCCAGTTTTATTAACTCCTAAAAGAACCAAATGTCCCTTCTGTGCTACCAAATCTGCTTACTTCATGCCTCAGTTCCCTCCCATAAGCACACACAGAGTTCAAAACAGCTGTCAGTCAGGAAGGTTCCCTTTTGTCCCCCTAATTTTATTCACAGAGGTAGCAAATGTGTGAATGCGGTATTTTCCTTAGAAATGTTCAATTTAAACATTTAGCCATCTTTTCAAAGCACATATGCAGGCAAGCACACACAAATTCTTATTTATATGTCAGGTTGTTTGAACACTAACCCAGCTTCCCTGGAAGAATTTTGGGGATGCTGATCTCTATCAGACATGTTCTTCAGTCAGCCTGAAACACAGCAATAGCTAACACAGTGAGAAGGGTGAGAGAAAAGCACAGACATGCCCTGAACTTCCTAGAGAAGCTGGTCCTGGAAGGAGGATCATCCTTTCCAAGCTTTAAAACACAGTATATCTGAGGTCCAGACTCCCTCAGAAAAGTTAGTTTTCAGGAATGTCATAGGTCAGACATTAACTGAGGATTAAGGAAATGGGATTCATGCTTTTGCATCTCCCTTTGGAGTACAAAGTGTGCCTCATATAATGTCCAAGGGGCTGTAGATCTCCTAGCTTTGAGTTACATTTTATCAATCTGAAATAGATCTGATGCTGTTCCCAAATCTTTTGGAAGGGTGAGGAAGTAAAATGTTGCCTCTCATTGTTTTCTCTTGTATCACACCAGCATAACCATTAAGTGCATCATACAGAGGAGAAATCCAAAAACTCAAATTCCAAGAAGGTAGATGAGGAAATTCCTTCATACACTACTTGATACAAATCATGTCTCAGAAGGGCTGAAGAAAGCTGAGGACCATGCTGATGAGTCACTTCAATTAAAGATTAATTTATGGTAACTTGGGAAAAAGAAATAAAGCCTCAGCCTGCGTCTGAGGTAGGCAAGATACCACTGGTTTGTAACTTGAGATGCTTGCCTATTCTTTGGAATGTGCTTAAAGCCAAGCACCAGGCAGTCATGAGATGGTGGGCTTAACATAAATGAAAATGTTTGCAATACATTTGGTCACACACAAACACAGGGGGAGCTGTGACTAGTGAAACATTCTGCTGAGTATCTGTTGGACTTATTCACTACTTAACCACTGACCGTTGCCAATTACCCCTCTCACAGCTAAGATTAAAGGCCTGAAAATCCAGTCCCTGGATGCCCTCATGTATGTATGCATTGTGCTTTGACCCAGAGGTTTTCTAAAATGATAGTATACCAGACAGAAAAACACAGAGAGGATTTGCAACATTTTCTAAATACTCTATCAATTGTAGATCAAGGAAAACAGAGGTAATCCTTTTTTTCTCAGAAATAGTATGTCAGATGCTGCAGCTTGCAGATACCTTGAAATTATGGCAGGCAAATTAGAGATAATTAAGATACCAGAAGTAAAAAAAGTGAGAAGAATGAAAATCACAGCTTGAGCTGATATGAAATCCAGTTTAAAAAAAAATATCTATCTGCTTTAAACAGGTAGGTAATATTCATAAAGATCAAAATATATTGCTGGGTTTGGCTGTATAATCTACTGGAGGGATTGTGACAAGGGACTCTGAATCATTTTTATCTTCTGCAGTTTTCCACATACTGTTTGCCTCAGTATGTACTCTCAAAATCCTAAGGAGCTTTTTAGAGAATAGTTTTGGTTTACAACTGATGTGAAAAAAACATTGTGCTTTCACTGTTGAACTGTATTTCAAGAAAGAAAGAAAGAAAAATATTGTTATTAAAAAGCTTGTAATTCTAAAGATCTGTAAATGTTGTAGAGTTCTTCAGACTTTTTGAAACAACTGTAGAAACACTGGTTGTAACTATGAAATATGGCTAAACTAAAACGACAAAACATTCTCAGTAAGTACTGGTTTTAGTAAACAGGATTTTGAAGAAATACTCTTTCTGTTTTATACAGCTACGTGATTATTTCAGAGCATCTGTAACCTGAAATACCTCTTGGCACCCAAAATATTGTAATATAAATTCAGTCACAAATTATTTAATTGCATGTAATTTATAGTCAATGGTGTGAGTCACAAGGGACTGACATGACCCTAAATGTCTTTGGTGACCAACGTGACCCAGGTGACTTGGGCTCCTTTCTTCCTTGGTGTGTTATGAGACATACTGTGACATAGAGCACTTCACTCTTCATAGAGTCATACTGGACAATTCAGACACCTCCACAGGCTATTTAGCACTCAGCTTTTTCCCTGATTTATTACTGGTAGTGGTTTAGCAATGAACACAAAGAACACAGCATCAGAGAAATGGATATACTTTAAATTTTTGATACCAAGATATATTTCACTTACTCCAGTCCATCTTCAGTTTATCTCTACTTCACCTACCATGGATGTTCTAAGGAAAGTCAAAGAAACACAGGGTAACACTGTGAACCATTGCTCTCTTACACACCCTGCCCTGCCGGGAGGGTCTCATTTGCCATAGGTACTCATCAATTCCTCTGCAAGATGTCACAGCATAATGAGATACACCAACAGAGTTGTCTTAATTAGTGCTTATGAATAGCCCATCATTCCAAATATGCCACGCTAAATTAGTATCCAAGTGATTTAGCAAGTCTGGCTTACTTTGGGGGAAACCATTAAGACAGAACTTACAAAAGGCCGCTGCCACCAGAGATGAGGCAGTGTCTCCCAACAGGCAAAAACAAGGATAAATTACAGTTGACTGTTGTCTTCTTCCAACACTGCTATTGTTTGTAAGGCAAACGGCTGTCAAAAGCATAAGCCTGGATCACACACTTCCAAGGCATCAGTCACTCCTTCTTTTGTGTTTGCACTGCAACTGTTGTAGTTTGCACTCTACTAGAAACAAACAAATAACTGTAGCAAGCCAACTCTGAGCAGACCTATTTTCTAATTACCCTGGAGCGCTGGTATTTGCCTCTGTGTAGACATGCCAGTGTAAAACTGCAGAAAAACTACCCTATGCATCCGGCTTTTCCTAACATTTCTCACAACTATATATATTTAAATGTTACCAATTTCCATTCAATGTTCGCGCATTTATCAGGCAAGATATACATGTGTATTTGCAACGAAATGCCTTCACCCTCATCTCACAACAAAAAGGAAAGGGTTTTCAGAACTAAATACCCTTGAAAGTAGAGACCACAGAGGTTAAAATCTATCATTTCAAAGTAAGTATGAAAATCAATTACCAGATTTTCAGAAAACTTAATCTGTTGAGGGGCTAAAATTTTAAAAATCTGGTTATAAGGATATATGTAACATAAGTAGCTGAAGACAAAAATAAAAATGTGTTGGACAACAAATTATTAAAACTCACCTAAACTAAAGCATATTCTAAATATATTGCAAGTAGCTGCAAAGTCAGAGAACGGTTTTGAAACAATAGACTGCTTATACTAAACTGCAGAAAGACTTGGATATTCTGAATGGGGGTTTGCATCTGCTATGGAAATGATCTAGAAGACTGCACACACGTGCGCACTGAACAGCAGCCTTCTGCCATTTCTGCCATACAAAATGCAAAACAGTGAGTCTCACTGAACCTCCACATGCAGCATGAACAATCTCAGAATTGTGTTGCTCAAACTGTGCAAAAAGAGGTGGTTCCTGCAAAAAGGTACATGCTGATTTCCTTAAACGCATTAAAAACAATCAAACAATTACTGATAGTTTGCCTATTAAAAGGGTCTTCACTCAGTCAAAAGGGAGGGGAGAAGCATTATGTACTTATTTGACGATTAAAAAGCTTTTCAAGAAGCATGATAGACATTAAGGTCTGAAAAGCAAATGATCACAATTGGATAACCAGCTTATCACACGTTAGTTTTATCATGCCTGATCTGTATTCTGCCTGCTAGAACTGTTATTGCTGTAATTAAAAAATAATAATGTTTTGTTCCAACATTCTTTTAAATGAAACTGCCTTAACAAAGTTGGTCTGCAAATTAGGTGTGGACTATGAGTTCTGCTGAGAAAGACAGAACTCTTTTATCCAAGCTCCAGTCTAAACCCCACCCTCACATCCACCCATCCCCTGCCTATAGCATTTTCCATATAAAATGCCTTCTGAAAGCTGCATGTGTTGTGAGAAGAGAAAACGGTTCATCTGCAAACAACTTGGCACAAAACAAACTATGCAAACTTTTCTGAAATGTAAAGGTATCTATTCCACCAGGGGTGCAGCCTGTTTGCATTTTGAAACGAGCACACCACAAAGCTCACTTCACATGTCTTGGGTAAAAGGATTATTTGCAGAAGTGATTGGAAAAGAGGTAGGTAAAATCAGCCATTTCTCTGTATACCAGGGCAGTAGCTGCCAGAGGCCACTGCTTAAGCAAACTGGAAACAGGACACCTTGTAATTTTTTCCCTTCTTCATTAATATTCAGCTGAATACTAATGGTGTGAATCCCCTGGGAACTGCCTGAAGTTCATAGGTGTTACAAAACAGTGCTCACTGGTTCTTATTAGAGTGTGTGTAAGCATTAAAGCAGGTGCTTGCCAGGAGCCCAGTGCAAGAAGACTGAAGCAATCTTCTCTCCTAATTAGTAAGCATTTAGTGACTCTTGTGTGAATTTTTATTAATATTTTGCATCCCAAGAGAGAAAGAATCATGTATTCAGACATCAATTCCTAACACTTTTACTAGAAATGTCATCATTCTTTTGGAAGCAAATTCACACAGATTTATTGGATATTTATTGCATCTGTGAGCTTGTTTTTAACAGAGGAGTCCATCTGCAGAGCAACTTCAGAGTGGTATTCCAATAACTTTTCCAGCCATCTGATCTGTGTACTAAAGAAGTGGTTTAGGCCCAGAGTCATAAAATTGGGAACTTTTATGCTACATAACAATCCTTAGGTGTTTGCATAGAGCTGACATGACCCCATTCCTGGTTTGCTGGGATGTTGCAGCACAGGTCACAGGCTTTCTTGCCTGTCTTCTCCACTAATTGTTCCAGGCAAGTTTTATCTGTATGTCCTTATGGTTCAGACCAAATATACCAGGCAATCTAAGTGGACTAAAAAAATACTCCATAAACATAAATGCAAGAATTAAAGTCTTACCCAATGAAAAAGTTGTTATTATTAGTCTGGCTACAATCATGAGAAGATTTTTTTTGTCCAAATCAGCTAATAATTGAGGCTAATTCAATAATTATATAATTAGAACTACTATCACAAAGTCATTATTACTTATGCCTTTCTCTGGTCTCATGCTCCCCCTTCCACTTGGTTCAAAAGTCAATAAAATCAGGCTTTAGGAAAAGCAAGGCTGATTGTAGTAAGCTGTCAGCATCCTAAATTCTTTGCCTTGGTTACAGTGCTAATATTTATGATTTCTTCTTCCTCTTAGTCAGGAAAATGATATTGTGCATTTCCCCTTCCTCACTCAAGGTCTGCTTGGGGCAATTTTTTATGTTCACTACCAGTCTGTCAACTTACTCCTTCCTTATTGGCTCCCAGTACAATGTTACTCTTTTCACTGCAGGTTATAGGTTTTACCTATATTGCACATAAATGATAAAATCTATTGATTCAACTTCTAAGGCCTCATTTCTATAGTGATCTGTGATTGACAGTCCGTGGTTTGTGTCGTGGTCCTGAGGCTTCTGTTACCATGCTGTGCTTGAATTTTTTTATCTTGTACTTGCATTTTGAAAGGCCCAAAACACACTATTTTTTAAATTTACAGCCTTCAAACTGTGGTTTCCAGATAGCTTGACTAATGTTTTATTAACACAACCTAATCATCTGTAGCCAACATCTATATGTTGGTACTGGTACTGGTACTATATTAAAATTACTTTATAACTGAGCAGCACACTTCTCATTTCATAGTTTATTCAAGCATGACCAAAAAGCATCACGCAAGGCTGGCAGGAAAAAGCCCTTTTAGAGGATGATAATTTTCTTTTTTTTTTTTTTTGCACACTCCAGTAATGACAAATAGAAGCATAGGTCGTGCACAAATCTGCCTAGATACAGAGTGGACTAGGAAAGACTGTGTTTTTCTCTACCTATAATGATGTATTTATCTATCCATTTCTATATCTATATAACTACAGATGACACCATTTCAAGCAAAAGTAACTATAAGGGAGTGTTCCTGAATGTTATTCAAATTAAAATTAGCATAATGGAATACAGACACATGCTGTATACTACATAGCGATTCCTAGCCCACCATTGGAAAACATTATTTCTGTGTGTTTGGCATGAGTTTCAACCGTCCCATAGGAGAATTCTTTTCTCATTCCTGTTAGAGATACTACTAGGTCAACTTGCTTAACTAATCCTTGCTTAATTGCTGTACCAGTGCTACACTACTCTTTCAATATTACCCTTGAGATGTGCAGGGTAAGAAGGTCTAGAACTGTGCGTTTCCATTCCTTTCATTTCAGTTACCTAGAAAGCTGTTGTTGAGTAAACTGTGAATTTTGGATAGTTTTGAAAAAAACTACTGTGAAGTGGGAACAGCTGCTTTGCATGGAACTAACAGATCAGCTGCTTTAACAAGTGAAATTTATCTTCCCATTTAATAGACGTGGCAAGCAGAACCAAAAATCTTTGCCTTCAACTTTTTAGAATGTATTTTTCATCACTTTATTTCTGCAATTTCTATGACCCATTAGTAAACACTCGAGCCTTTTTAGGTTCCACTGGAAAGTTGGCAACTCAGAGGGAACATACCAAGGACAGATGCTGGCACTGAAGATGCTTATTTTACTTGATACACTAGGCATAATTTAAACGGGAACTGTTTTATCAGTCACTATAATATAGAGACAAAATTCAGGAAAGGAATCTGCTTTTGCAAGGAAAAAGCTCTTGTAAACCAATCACTGATTTGAGAATATAGCCAAAGCTCAGAGGGAGGAATTTCCTGCAGCTGTGAAAAAAACAAAAACCAACTGGCTATCAGGCAAAGAATCTAGCCTTGATTCTTACTTAGTCAGTAGCAAAATTCCTGCCAACTTTGATGACAGTAACACTGTAACCATTAGGGGTTAAGAAGCAGTATATATATGCATATATATATATATAAAAATATATATGCATGTAGATATATATTTAATACAAAATAAACATTCGATCTGTAATAAGTATCATCCCCCTAGTAAGGAGTTCAAATTACAGCAATCTTGACTCAAACTCTCATCTCAAAAAAAACCCAGATAGATAAAGAATTATGGATTTCATTGCATTTGGCTGTTTCTTGTGAAACCAAAGTCCTGACCACTCAGCTTGGGCACAAGTGATCCCACAAAGGATGGTATATTTTGTAAGAAACTGGGAGACTGTCCAAGGGCTGTCAGCCAGAGTCTCCTTTCCCTACTGTTATATAATGCACCATTAGTATCTGCATGCTCCTGTTGTTCATACAGTTCTCAAATGGGATCAGTCCTTACTCAGGTGAAGTCTCTGGAGGTAAATAAAACTTTGCCTCTGTAATGATGTACTTGGGGCTCTCCATTAGCAGAGGAAACAACATGTCTCTACAAGCACCTGAAAGAAGGTTGTAGCAAGGTGGGGATTGGTCTCTTCTCCCAGGCAACTAGTCATAGAATGAGAGTACACAGCCTCAAGCTGTGCCAGGGGAGTTTCCACTTGGACATCAGGAAGAATTTCTTCACTGGAAGGGAGGTCAGGAATTGGAACAGGCTGCCCAGGGAGGTGGTGGAGTCACCATCCCAGGAGGTGTACAAGTAGCAACTGGGCATGGCATTTAGTCCTCTGGTCTAGAGACAAAGCCGTGATCAGTCTAAGGATGGACTCAACAATATTAGAGGTCTTTCCAACCTTAATGATTCCATGATTCAGTTCAGCATATACACAGAGGTACAATGCTATATCAAGAGCGTACCACACAAATATATACACATCAAATATGACAATTCTTTTCTTCCTGAAAAAACTACAAATGGCACAAAGCAAAATGTCTGGGACTACATACAATTATTTGTTTTTATTTATTTATTTATAAAGACTGGAGAGGGAAAGGCAAAAAACCAATGAAAAATGTAAGTTATTCAATGATTCCATTACTTTGAAGTGAATTAAAATAATGAAGAAAGATTAAAGAAAGATTATTTTCACTGAGTAGTGGCTTGAAGAGATGGTATGCATTACACTACTGATGGAGCAGGTGACTTTACAAACTCCAAGTGATAAATAAGATGGTATCTCCACAGAAGGATGGAGGGAATTCATTGATGCAATCACCTACCAAAGCTTTGGAGGACAGAATTTACAAAAAGAAAGACAAACATTCCTCTTTTAAGTTCCAGCTTATCCGACTTTGGGATAGATACAATAAAAAAATTTGAGTTCTTAAAATGGGATGTAGCTGTTCAAGGGATTTCGAACTAAAACCACAGTTCAAATCACTTTGCTCAACTAATTTCCAGAGATGCTTCCTTGCTTAGCTATAAAACTTCTCAGCAAGTGCACATTTTTGTAATTTCACAGTTATAAGCCACACCATTTTGATTAAAATTTTGTTCTGAACCCAGAAGTGCGGCTTATAATCAGGTGCGGCTTATGTATTGTCTAAGTTTGGAGGACAGGTGTCTGCTAAGAAAGGCAGGAGCCTCTCTTTGAAATGGAGAATTATTATTATAATTATCCAAATTATTATAATATTGAAATCAAGCAATCAATTTGCTCTCAGGCAAAGATATGGGAATTAGGAATAACAGTTCTTTACTAGGAAAATTAAAATAGAAATACAGTACTACAAAGAAACAAACCCCAAACCCTNACAAAGTCAGAGTACAACCTGAGACCCCATCAGGTGGGGTGTTGGTAGCAGTCCAATTAAATCATGGCTGCAGTCCTCTTGCAGTGACAGATGTGGCTCAGTTGAAGCAGTGGTCCTGTAGAAGGTGCAGTTTCCCTCCAGAAGTCCAGTGGTGATGTGGAGAAATCCAGTTTCCGCTGGAGTCCAGTGGAAAAAGGGTCTACCTTAGTGTCCCAAAACCTCTGTTTTTATCTTGGTAAGAAATGTTGGGCTCTTCCCCGGCTGGAGCAACTTCCAATGGGATGCAGTAATTTTATCAGTCACACAGTGGGACTCAACAGGCCATTAGCAGAAAATGATTCGCTGGAGGAAGGATGGGTTGGGAAAAGATAAAGAACAATGCCCCACCTGGTTTCAATGGATGGCTCATTAGCAGAATATCTCCCATGGAGATAAGGATCACCTCCCCTACCCTCAACAGATGGTGATAGAATAGATACCTTTTATCACATCCTGTATTGTAACCCCAGACATATATGGACAAAGAACGAAAAGTTGCTGACACCTGGACATGTGGCTTATAATCAGGTGCCGCTTATAATCGTGAAATTACTGTACATAGTAACCTAGTCTTAATAGAAATAAACAACTCAATGCTTAGTTCACACCTGTGCTTGGTTTGAATCCATCTTTGATGGAACTTTGTTGTTCTCTGCCCAGTTTTCCTAAAAGACTTATCCCTGTGGACATGTACAGATAATATCAAAAACCAACTGGATCAGGACTGTACTAAATGCAGCTGTGGCCATTATGTTCTTTCAGACATCTGCTGCCTGTAAGAGCCTTAAAGATCACAATTGCCTGTCTCAAACACTGTCAAGGCCTCAGAAGGAACTTGCTACAAGATAAAACACCACATCAGGAACTTGAGATAAGCACAGAAGACAAGAATTTGCAACAGGAAGGTGCTAATTCCAAGCCTAATGGAGGTAAGGCTGCTCAGTACATTGTGGTGAGGCATCTCTCAATAACTGGATCATACCACTCATCCATTCCTTTTATGTGATGACATACGGCAGCAAACACCACAATAAAGTTTCAGGTATGTAGGAACACTTCACTGCTGAGCACTATCATTCTAAATCTGAGATTAATCTGAGAAGCAAGAACTAGGAGCACAACACTGTCACCTGGTGCAATGATGCTAAACAGAGAAGAACAGGGCTCCTGTCCCTGCTTAGAGTACTGACTTTGTATCTCACAGAAAGAAGTACAGTTTCCATTGTGGGATGGGCACTCCTTTTAGTCTACACACAGCCAAATTCAATTTGTCTTTCTGGCCCTATGAATCTCAAATGCTTTTCTGCAATATAAAAGGTGGATGGCCCCCACAGATGTAGCTGTTAGCCTGATACTTAGGGGACATTTTACCCCAATGACACAGAACCTCCCATCACTGAATACACAGATCAAGGAGGGAAAAAAATTTTCTAATTGCTAAACTAGTATCAAAAGAAACTGCTAGCATTTCCACTTCAGACAAGACTTTTATCCATAAAAAAGGATGTCAGCACCTCTCCTAATAGCTGAGGTTCCCAAGTGGGTAAAGGGCCACTGCTGTTCTGAGGCAGCCTTCCCTGTGGTCAGAAGCGGTCCCGAGCTTAGACTCGCTCTGTTCTGAATGTCTCCATCTAGCTTCAGGCAGCCATCGGCTGGCCGTGCTGGATTTAGACTGTGCTCTGCTCAGCCTGCTCAGATCTGCTTCTTCTGGATCCCATTAGGAGGTGCTTAACTTGCCATGAAGCCTAACATGGGTTCTGGATTCCTCTTTCATGCGTAATATCTGACACATAATCAGAAACAGATCCTGGCCTGAAGCTCTAGCTGGTCAAAAATGGAGAAAACAGACTAGCTGACATTCTGCCAGGGCTACACTCTCACAGGAATACTGATGCCCATGGGATGACATAATGTAAATTAATTTGGTCCCAGTATTATCACTTGTAGCCGAAACATTATAAAGTTGTAGTGGATACCATGAAAAATAATGACTTTTTGGATACTTCACATTGCAACAGCAATTACAGTAATTTCACGACCATAAGGCGCACCGGACTATAAGGCACACCTGCCGACAGCCAGCAAAATTCGCGACATGTAGATCAGATAAGGCGCACTGGACTATAAGGTGCACTTTTTTTTTAAGTGAGGCTCCGCCCCCAGCTCCCCCTGCGCGTTTGCTGGCTGAGGCCCCGCCTCAACCCGGTAGCCATTGGCCCCTGGGCCAGCCTGTACCCAACGAGGCCAGGGCATCGCCGCTGCCGCTCCGTGGAGTGTCCCCGGGGCCCTGCTTCTCCAGGAGTCCCCTGGCGCTCCGGGTGACCCGATGCCGGCAGGCTCACTCCGTGCCGCCGCTGCCCCAATTTCGGCGGCTCTCCCCCTCCCCACGCGGCGGCCGCCCCAATTTCGGTGGCTCTCCCCTTCCCCGTGCCGGGACCACCCCAATTTCGGCGGCTTTCTATCCCCCCCACGCCGGGGCTGCCCCGATTTCTGCGGCACTCCCCTTCCCCGCACCGGGACCGCTCCGATTTCGGCGGCTCTCCCCTTCCCCGCGCCGGGGCTGCCCCGATTTCAGCGGCTTTCCCCGCCCCCACACCGGGGCCGCCCCAATTTCGGCGGCTTTCTACTCCCCCCGCCCCTGTGCCGCCCCGATTTTGGTGGCTTTCTACCCCACCCCGCGCCGGGGCCACCCCAATGCTGCATGGGGGACGCCCTGATGCCGGCAGGCCTGCCCAGCGGAGCCCCTCTCCCCTCGCATCCCAACGTTGCTGCGGGGCCACTCCCCAACCCAGCCCGGCACAGCCCCGCTGCCACTCCCCCTCACAGCCCAGCCCTGATGCGGGGCCACTCCCCCTCGCGGCTCGCACTTTGGGTTGTCAACTTTCGCCGCTTTGTCCCTCAGATAAGGTGCACCGGACTATAAGGCGCACTTCCAGGTTTGAGGGAAAATTTTAGACAAAAGGGTGCGCCTTATAGTAGTGAAATTACTGTAATGTTTCTGCTTAGATGTTTGGATGACACTTGGAATTACAGTGCCATGGCACCACTTGTAAGACAACATTTTCCAAAAAATTAACTTCTTGAAATGGCTGAAGCACTACACTAATACAAAGGGGGAAAAAATCCACCCTGCTACTTCAAATAAATACCCTTCTAAGTACCAGGAACCACATCCTCAGTTGATCTAAATAGTTAATATAAACCCTTTAAATAGAATGAGCCCCTTTGCTTCAGAATAAAAAGAAATATAAGTAACCATATTTTTCTACTCTCTCCTTTTCACAATTCATTTTGTTCTGATCTTTCTTAAGGACTGATATGAAAGCAATTGCCTTCTTGGGTGTGCAACACAGAAATACAGGATTTCTTCTCGGCAAAGGAGGAAAAAAAGAAACTTTGGAGCTACCTACTGCTGTAATTAATCTTCTCTCACTGAAAAAGCCTGATCTTGGCACTTCTAAGATGGGTAATAAAGTTGACAAAGCTCATTTCCAAGACAGATGAGAAAATTCATTGAAAATTATTTTTATCAAACTGAAGAACACGTTCAAAACACTGTGTCTGTGCAGACTAAGTATCTATCATGTAGATCATGTATCTATCAAATCTGAACTCCTTTGTGCCCCATTAAGTTATTGCAGTAAAGACGACCTCCAAATACCCCTATCTGATCAGAAATTACAGCCTGAGTGTCCATGCCACTGGGATGCAAAGAACACAACCAAGATCCCACTGACTTAACAGTAAGTCAATGATTACATGCACTATGATTTGTCCTTTTGCCTCCATTGGAACCCCGTATTTCTGTTGAGACCTTGCACTTAGTTCCTGAATTTGTGCCAGTTATTGTGTCTGAAGGCTGAAGTCATTGAATCTGAGGTCATCTAAGCCAAGCCCTTACATTCTCCAAATTGGCAGAAGTCTTCTTACTTCAGCCAAGTTAAAACAGTCAAGAATGTATGAAAGCAAGACTGGCAGGGTTTCTGGAGAACTCTTTTGCTGTTTCACACATCTCTCCCACAGAATACCATTCACAAACTGGAAGCTCTCCATCTTGGAATCATATTAGATTTTCTGTCACTGTCCTATCACACTGGAAAGCTGTTTCAGAGGCTGACTACTCTGTTGTTTTGAAAAAGTGATGTAAAAACACACTTGAAGATAACACTGACACTGGCATGAAAGGGGGGCCAAAAACGTCTATTGTATCACTTCAGTTTACTGCCAACATAAAGTCTCCATTTGGTAGAAACCAGTCCAGCTCATCCCTAACTATTGGTAATAGTAACTATTGCCATTTCTCTAAATAGAGTGAAAAATTGATAATGTGTCTCATCTAAGTTATTTCAGACATTTTAAATGTAATTGCAACACCTAAAAATATTTCTCCTACCTCACTTGTTGCTTGAAGATACATGACCATGTAAGGGAGTGATTGCAATTTGACATGTTCACACATGCTAGGAGTATCACAGCAGCAAATCTCTTAGCCTCCAGCAAGCATCAAGTCACCTACTTAACCTGCTTCACAGTGGATTATATTAAACCACATCACCTTGCATTTGCCTCATACACAGATAATTAACTCAGATTAGCAAATAAACTGATTTTGCCTCTAAGCCTTTAGACAAGAGGTCTTAATGGAGTTCTGCACCTCGAGCCAGCTGCTGTGATCTGCCTTTTCAAGACATGCCAGCAATTCAGCCTGTTCTGAGTTTAGGCCCAAGGAAAGGCTACTTCCCAAAGGCCCACTGCTAAGGAAAATACACAAGCTATCTACAAACCCATGGGATGAATGAAAATGGTTTATTCATAACTTACGCATCATCTCATGACATCTCAGCCAGATGGATAGATGGGAATTAGTTTATATGTATATGGGAGCTAAAACAAGAGTGTACTGTGGATTTGATAGCCAAGATGCCTCGGCTATCTTTCCTTGCCTTGGCAAGAACAAACAGAGCAAGAAGACTGGATCAAGACTGGTGACAAGGAAGAAGACCAAATCTAGAAGAAATGTTGCAAAATGTATAAGTTTGTCTGTGTGATGTTTAACCCAATCAATGTAGCAAAAAAATTACTAGCCTTCCTAGAATGGTTATAAGCATATGTAACTCACAGTAAATTCAGATTCTGATCACCAGTCAGTAGTCCCCATCTCCCTCTCAATTGTCAATAATGTAGAGCAGGAGTTGGATTTTTTTGATAAGCGTTTCTGCAAGGTTATGTTGCTTTGCTGCTGAGTGTTGTTCTGTGGAAGAGAATAACCTCTGCATTCTTTCCAGGGCCAGTAAACTTATAAAATTTGATGCATGAAACAAAAATGTTCATCAATAGTGTAAATTAGTGTCATGACATGCAAAAGCTAGATTATTTTGTTTAAACATTAGAATAAGCACCCTTTGCCTTGAAAAGGACTGTGACAATTAATTGGACAAAAATAGTTTTCTGGGATCTGAAGTTAAAATGGCAGCCACTTAGCTGAATGCAAGTGAGAAACATGGTATATGAATGTTCATACCAGAAAAGGTTTTACCAAGTAAAAGCTAAAGTAAATATTAAAGTAGTGCATGATTGACAATATTACATTGTTAAATAATGTGTAAGATTGCTTTTTACCTTGCAAAAGACAGGCATTCTCAGGATCATGTTTGTCTTACTGCACTTCAGAATCACAGGGTTCTGTAATAGCAATTACCATCCTTTGCCTTTGATGTGCACTTTTGAAACACCTCAATGATCACAGTTAAAAACAGCTTCAATTCCTGGACTTCTAAGATATATTTTTCAAGTTTCACTTAAGTCTTAAGCAATTACAAAAATTTCATCTGCCCTTGAATTTCAGCACAAAACAAAAGTAGAAATTTCAACTTTGACTTCCCAATACCAATCTACCTATGCTGCTCATCCTCCAATAGAAAGATCACAGCTGAGGCAGGAAACTCAAAGGCTGGAGGTAGATCTGCCTCTCCAGTGGTGTTCATACACTGAAGAGGAGGTTGTCCTTTGCTTGTCAGCTAGGTCCCACCACAGCAGCATGGCCCTAGCCAGACCTGGGTTTGCTTCCAAAATAAAGCCTCTATCTAGAGACTTTTTGGCATTAGAACCTTGTCCCATAGCCAACATGTACCTTCTAAGGCAGCAACCCATCATTTAAAAAAATAAAAGAAAAAACAACCAAACCCAGCTCTGGGTTTTGGCTTGGTTGCTGACCTTCTCTCGCCAGCCACATGTATTTTGGTCACAGCAAGCACAGAATCATAGAATCATAAGATGGTTTTGGTTGGACAGAACCTTTAAGATCATTTAGTTCCAACTACCTTGCCACGGGCAGTGACACCTTTCACTAGACCAGGTTACTCAGTGCTCCATCCAGCCTGGCTTTGGGCACTTCTAAGGAATGAGGCATCCACAATTTCTCCGGGCAATCTGTTTCAGTACCTGGCCTCCCTCACAGTAAAGAATGTCCAGTTAGCCCCCCTTATACCCAGCCCATTTCCCTCAGAGGGAACTCAGCTTCATCCTCAACTTGGTGAGGGAAGGAACCCCCTCAGCCTTCCCTCTACTCCGGAGACACCTGCTCCCTGATACCTCATAGTCAACCCACTGCCATATTCCTCAATGAGTATCCACACACCCTCAGTACTGTGTGTGAATCACAGAAGGCTTTCAGTTGGAAGGGGCCTTAAAGATCACCTAGTTCCAACCTCCTTACATGGGCCATGAGATCGCTCTGAGCCCCATCAAACCCGGCCTTGACCACTGCCAGGGACAGGGCAGACGCAATTTCTCTGGGCAACCTGTGCAAATGCCACAACACCCACACAGTAAAGAATTTCTTCCCATTATCTAATCTAAACCTACTTTCTTTCCGCTTTAATCCACTCCCCCTTGTCCTGTCACTACATACCCTTTCATAAAGTCCCCCTCCATCTTTCTTGTCACTCCCTTTAGGTAATGAAGGGCACAGTTAGGTCATTACAGAGTCTTCCCCAGGCTGAACAATCCCAATTCTTTCAGCCTTTCCTCACAGGAAAGGTGCTCCATCCCTCTAATAAACCTGGTGGCCTCCTCTGAACTTGCTCCAAGTTGTATGTTCTTCTTGTGCTGGGGACGCCGGAGCTGAATGCAGCACTACAGGTGGAGTCTCGCCCGACTGGAGTAGTGGCCCTCCAGCAAGGGAGGAATGACTGGGAAGTAGCTTTTGGGTTTTGTTGCTTTTTGTGGTTTTTTTTTTTTTTTTAATTTTAAATATCTAACACTCCACACGTCATCCCTACACTCCTGTAAGACGCCGAGGTGCTTGAGGCTGCGGCGGGAGGAGGGCGGAGCCCGGCTGGCCCCCTGAAGGCGGGACGCCAGGGGCTGCCGCCGCCGGAGGAAGTCGGCGTTCGGCCGGAAGCCGCGATGCGGAGGGCGGGGAGGGGGCGTTGCCGGGGCGCCGCCGTCCGCCGCGGCTGTGGCCGCTGCGCCCATGGCCCAGCGGCCGCCGAGGGGGCAGGGGCAGGACGAGGAGGATGGAGCGGATGAGGAGGAGGCGGCGAGGGGCAGCCAGGCGTGGGCCAGGAGCCATGCGGAGCCCGCGGCGAGCGGTGGCAGGACCCAGAACCGGCATGAGAGGAAGCGGAAGAGGCAGGAGGAGCAGCAGCTTCAGAAGATCCAGCACCTGGAGTCTTTGTAAGGAGCGGAGGCTGCCCGCGGCTCCCGCCCTGGCTCTGTCCTGAGCACACCCAGCCGGCATTTGGAGCTCGTTTCCAGTGCAGGGTTTGCGGTTTTTGGGGGGTGGTGATTATTCTTCCCCTGTCCCCTTAAGGGTGAGTCGGCAGGAGGGCTTCGGGGCCACTTGCAGAGTTGCTTGGTGACTTATGAAGGGCTTGTTGAGGCACAAAAGGGGCTCTCCCGGGGTTTCTCCAAGTCTGAGACATGCAGCATAGGAGCAGAGGTTGTTCCACTAGAATGCACTAAAAAAAAAGGAAAGAAAAAGAAACTGGGATAAAAAGATGCTGTAAAAGGTTTATGTTATTTCACTGAAAAGGAATTATTGTTTTAGTGGAATAAAAAAGGTCAGGTACACAAGAACATTATTTTGTTTTTTTCTTTTCTGCGTGGAAGTGAAAATCATTTTGTTATCAAGTGCACCAAACAGCACTCCGAAGTTATTGTTATAAAAATGGGATGGACATACTTTAACCACCTTTTACCTGCTGTTCTTATTGTATTAGTATGATTTTGCTTAGGTATCTAGGGGTGTGTATGCACAGCTAAGACAATAAAATATCGCCTATGCTATCAAACTTATGGCCTAAAATGATGCACAGCCAGTAGAGATGTTTCGCGTCCTGCTGAGTTAATACGTGGATAATGTCTGGAAAGTCCTGAAAAGAGTCTTCCATAAAACAAAAGATTTTGGGACTCTGGGCTTGCACAGTGCCGTTGTTCTTGTGCCATTAAAAAACAAAACCAAAAAAATCTCTGTTCTCTTCTAAGATTTCTCTACGCTTTCACTAAGGCAGCAGTTTATAGGAAAGAGTGTATCTGTTTAAATACAGATGAGATTTGAGGGAAAAAAACCCAATACAAATCCAATTACAAATCCACTCCAGAGCTTCATCTTTCTAAGTAATGTGCATTCTTTACCCTCAACCATTTCGTATTGCCTTGGCATTTAACTCCTTAGCACATGCATTTTCTCATGCATGCTGTGTGCTCTAGGTAGTACCTGTTTGCTGCTTGGATTTTAACAAATGTTTTATCTACTGTTAACCCGAAAGAAATGCTACAGAAAATATGTTACTTTAGTCAGTAGGGCTCTGTCTTTAGGTTTAACACATAGGAGATGATGAAGTTATTATGTATTAGGTTTAGCTGGCAAAGCTAGATGTAGGGAACAGTCTGATGACATTTTCAGCTGACTATGTCTATGATTCAGCAGTGCTGGAGTAAAGAAATTTGGAGACTTCAGGGAGGGGTGCGGCAGAAAAAGATGAGCAAATTACGCATGTATGGTAACTGAAGCTAAATCAAATATACCATATATCCCCAGGAAGTAGTTGTGTTCCCACAGGAATATGAATCTGAAGGAGGTTTGCAAGAGATGTGTACTAATTTGATTAATGCTGTCTCTCAGCTTGCTGTATCCATGTTCTGCTGTAGTTCTTAGTTATTAATTATAGGGTAAAATTTAAGGAAAAGTATGAGCTGAAGGTTTTAACTCAATACCACTGAAAAACTATTTTATTCAATTTATTTGTCTATGCTGAGCTGCAGAGTAACAATATTTCTATTGCTTTTCAGCTATGAGAAACCTCCCCCTGGGCTAATTAAGGTTGGTAAATAGCATTAATTTTCTAGGATTATGAGAGATTTTCACAAAATGTGTTCATTTAGGTGTTCAAGTGTTGTTATTATCTAGATAAATTACAGAGAGAAGTAAGTGGTTCCCAGGAAAATCGCAGAAAATCAATTACAAGCTGACCACTTTGTCTTGGTGATCCAGGGTGAAATGCCCAGAATCAGATAGAAGGACACTAGGTCTTTCAGCATCTCTTAGTGCACTTCATACAGTTTTTAATAGTGTGGATAGAGGGGAGCTGTTTATGGAAAGCAGTTTTTTGTTTGAATGACATCTTTTCAGGATTCTTCTCTGTTGCTTAGGCTGAAATAATTCTTTCATCATGATCATTTCTTTAGCCAAATTTATGTACCTTAGCTGTAAAATAATGCTTTTAACCTAAAAAATAACTGCTCTGTATTGTAAAGACTTCCTTGTAATTGTTATGTCTTACTAGCAGGAAGATGATAACAAAGTCTCTGCTTTAAGTTTTCATTTCTATTATTTATTTAAATAAATTACTAAAATGGATGGGAAGGAATGAAATTCCCGTGCAGCAAAGTTCTGGCTGCAGAATTCAAGGGTGAGAAAAAAGAAAGGGTCAAGTATTTTAGATCCTTTGTGTGTTACAACGAAAAAAGGTAATTGGGGAAATATGTTTCCTGTTAAGTAAAGGTCTGTACACTTGAAGTATTAATTTTGCAAAGTTAAAAAAAGGAAGTTAAGTTATTTTATTGTCCTTATCTTTTTTTTTTCTTTCTTTTTTTTTTNTAGGAGAATGAAACGAAACCAGAAGACTGCATACCTGATGTACCAGGCAATGAAAGCGCACGAGAATTCCTGGCACATGCCCCAACAAAAGGGCTTTGGATGCCTTTGGGAAAAGAAGTCAAAGTTATGCAGTGTAAGACTGTGAAAATATTCCAGATGTCATTGGACCATCATATATCCATCCATTTCATCCATTTACACTGGGGGAGGGCAAAATGTCTGGTGGACAAATGATGAACTCCAGGTAGATTGACATCATATTGATAAAAAAGCAACCAGTATCTTGAAGGATGTAATAGCCTTGTATTTTATGGTCATTACATTTATCAACGTACTAGTTGTATCTCTCTGTTTCTTCCAGCAGATTGAAAGTATTTTGCAGAAATGTGGTTTTGGCTTTTTATGCAGCTTCTGATCTGTCTCTGAGGTGCAATTCACTGCTGCTTTTTTTTTTTTTAAAGGTTGGAGATGTAAACGTTATGGACACAGAACAGGAGATAAGGAATGCCCATTCTTTATTAAAGGCAATCAGAAATTGGAACAATTTAGAGTAGTGAGTACCAATATTGTAGTATTACTCCTTGTATTTTTTAGTACTGATAATGCATAATCTTGCAACTGAAGATAAGCCTGCTAGATGATGCTTTATTAAGGACTTTTCCTCTGTCCTAGTGTAATGTAGATGCCGAAAATCTCCTAATAAAGAAAAAGCTACAGGTGTGGTTGGATATTTGACTACTTTGCAGAAAATCTACTCTTCAAGAGGAAAATTAATAATTTTTACATATAAATTGGAAATCTTCAAGAACCTGTTTCAACTATTATATTCTATTTTTTTGGTGATTAAAATGTCAACAAAAGATGTTTAGTCAAGCATGAGCTGCCCACATTACAGCTGCTTCAAGCCTTCTGTTCTCTCTGTGAACAACCACATCATGAATGCTGTTGTCTAGATCTGTAATCCAGTCATTGTCTACAGTCTGCTCTCTTGCTACATGGAGCTACATCTCAGTTCTGCAGATTCTTTCTGTGTGATCTCTAACTATTTCTGTTGTTCTGCATCATTAACCTATATTTCAAGCTGTCATCACTTCATGTCTTATGTCCTCATTTCTATCCTTGAAAAATGTAATCTTGGCTTAGTTTGTCCAGATTGTGGATTCATACTG
This sequence comes from Turdus rufiventris, assembly GCA_013186435.1. Taxonomy (NCBI): domain Eukaryota; kingdom Metazoa; phylum Chordata; class Aves; order Passeriformes; family Turdidae; genus Turdus; species Turdus rufiventris. The sequence goes on along the minus strand of PYHW01009662.1, from coordinate 1,323,084 downwards.
ATTGCATGCAACTGCAAAGAGCATTTTTAGCCCTTTCCCATGACCAGACTGTCTCTGTTCTTCATTTTTCCTCTGGTTTCTTTGTTGCACCAAACTCTTACTGTACGTCCAAGGCCCTTCATGGTGCATTACCAACATCTTTCGTTTGCTCTTGACATTTCAATTCCCACTTCTGGTCAGCATCTTGGACTTGTTTGCTTAATCTTCCAACAGAAATGAACACCCCACCTTGTTTCTGCGTTCTTGCATGGCGTGAACACACCTTATATATCTGCAAAGTTTATTTGCTATTTCCCTTCACAGCTGTCTTTTGCTGCAATGCCCATTTAACTTGATTTAAGAACCAGTAATGGTAGTGCATAGCATGATAGGACAACTCCAGCTTCATTATCCATGTGTCTTATATTCCTTGCTCCTGTTTGTTTATATCCAGATTTTTTTAATGTACTATAAGGGTACAGCTCATTATTTTGAACTTGAGTATTTCATCTATGTCTATCTATTCCCATAGATCATGTATGGGATTCTTATAGTGGGCTGTGATTGGAGAGGTAGAGAGATACATACTTAAGGAGAGTCCACTTCTTTGGAGATGTACCTGGATAACCTTTCTCTAAAGCAAACACACCAGTTCAGGTGAACAGTGCTAAGTCTGACAGTGAGCTTGCTAAGCATATTCCATCTTTCAATAAAAGCTTCTTGCATTTGGTTGCTTTGGTTTATTTTTTTAGAAAATAAAACCATTGGTGATAACATTGTATTTCCTGTTTTCCATTTTCAAGGCACATGAAGATCCAATGTATGATATAATAAGGGAAAATAAGCGTCATGAAAAAGAAAAGAGGTGAGTGTGTCTGCAGTAAACTGCATTTTCAATTTAGTTTTTATTTTGGTAATGTGGTGCTAATGTATAGGTGACCATTTTACAGAAGCTTACTTTTAGCTCAGAACATATTTTTAATGGCATTTTCTTTATGTTTAGAGACTAATGCATTTCTACTTTCTAAATAATTACTCTTAATTACTTCTAATCACTTTAATTCTTTAGCTTCTGTATTTTCCCTGAAACAAAGTTTAAAAAGCTGTTGTATCCATTTATGCCATAATACTCTGGTATTTAGGTGTGGTTTTGGTTTAGGCCTGAAAAACAAAAAGGTTGATTTTTCTTTTTCTTTCACTGATTTCACTGAGATGTTTTCTAAAATTTGGTTTGTCAGAATGCTTTCAGTAGAAGTGAAGGGAGGGTTTAGAAAGGTAGTTCTAGGCACCTGATACTGCTACTTTTGTGACGTAATTATTTAGTATATAAAGTGGCAGTTTTTGATCCTTTCTTGCTTGAACTGCTTCAGTGGGCTAACTGAGCAAACTATAGGTAGCCCATAGAGCAGCACTTTTGGAGAGAAATCCTTGAAGAGGATACAGAAGACAACAAGTGAATACTTTGTCCCTATTTGCCAGTAATCCTTGAAAGTTCAAAGAAAAAGTGCAAAAATACTTCTGCTTCCAGAGTAGAGCCTACTCTGTCATCTTCACTGACATCCTCTCTCTATCAGCAAGGCAATGAATGTTATAATATCCTAATCTTAATATGCCTCTATAGGGATAAGCATAGAACTTATCACCAGGTGGGCTGGTGATAGCTGTTGCCTTATTATTTTGCCCACATAAATAAGCCAATAAGCTAATCTGCCTTTCCTATCCAATGGGATGGAAAGTTCTTCAAAGCAGAACATCTGCTTATCTCAAAGGAGTTGCTTTTATCAGTCCATGTTATTATCTGTACATGAGAGTGTAATTAAGCAAAAGAGGAAGCAATCCCCTGCCCTTTTCATGCAGCTTCAATTCCTCAAGCCAGCAAGGAAAGACAAAACTAGAGTAAATTACTAAAGGCAGAGGAGAGCTAGAAAGGATTCTCATTCACATATTTTAAACTCAGGATACAGCAACTGAAGCAGCTCCTGGAGGACTCTACCTCAGAATCTGATAACAGCGATGAGGATGATGAAGATGGCAGCAGCTCCACTTCCTCGGAACATAAACACAAGAAGAAAAAGAGAAAAAAGGAAAAGAAAAAAAAAGAAAAGAAGAAGAAGAAAAAGAGGAAGAGTAAATCATCTAAATCTAATGACAAGTCAGAATCTGACTGACAGCAGGCACCTGCTGCATGCTTATTGACCTCTCTACTTGTGAACTGCAAGGAAAGATCTGAAGAATGAGGAGGAAAACACCAGAAAGAGCTTTATTATTAAACATGGAACGTACATGTGTATGCATACAGCATCCTACATTGGCATCCTCTTCTGCCCCTCTACAGTCAGAACGAAGCTGCATCAAACCATATCTTTGTGCTGTAAAACCCATGCTGATTGTCAGCCAGCTTGGTCAGATGGGGCCTCTGCATTGCTGCCCATGGCCAGGACCAGAAAGTGGCAACCACCAAGGGATCACTGACAAACCTGCAGCATTAGCAGACTCTGTTGAAGCGCCTTTACTCCATGATGTTATTTTATTATATACAAAGCCTCATTGTAACAGGACAGCAGTTTGCACCATGCAGAGCACTGAGAGTTCCCTTACAGTGCTTATAATGAGCAGGTTGTACTGTATTTTCTTCTCTGCATACATGCTGAAGTTCTGTGTACATATCCTAATATTGGCAGCTGAGGAAATAAAGAGTACTGCTGCAGGGGAAAAATGGTAATCAAGGGGATTTACTTTTAACACAAAATTGCAGCATCAGCAAGACTTGATTTTGTGTGTGTATGTGTGTGTGTGTAACAAAATCTCAACATCACTACCATTAATACACAGTTCTGAAACATCTAAAGTGAAACATCTGCAGTGTCTAAATCATAGAAGTGGGAGCCAAGTGTAAGAGATAGTGGGTTTAGTTACTTTAAAAAGGGGCTTTCACATAAGAAATTAAAAATATTAAGTTGTGCATATTCTTCAGTGTCAGTTGTTTTGATACAAGTTGAGGGAGGTTTCTTTTTTAAAAGGCTTGGGGTTAATAAATTCCCACTCACTTTTTATGTTTACTCAATTTGAGGAGGTAACAATTTTTGAATTGTCCCACAAAAATATAAATGTGTAAGGCTTTCAAAATAGTATTCAGCTATATGCATGAAGCCACAGAGCAATAGTAAAGAACTTGTAAGCAGGAAGAAAAGTTTTGTACTTAATAGACCTTGCAAACTGACCTCACTTTTCTTTTAAATAATCTTGACTCAACCAGAAAGATGGAGATAGCTATAAACAGCATTACAATAGCCAACTCTCTTTGATACCTCAAGGTACATTAGTACAGAGCTGTGACTTGAAGAGCTAGATGATGGATACTGGTACTGTGCAAAAGGAAAGAGAAAACTAGATGTGCTTTGAAAGAACTTCTATAAAATTTAGTCTGTAGGTATGGTAAGATTGAAAGAAAAAACCCTACATGATAAAGCTCTAATACAGTAGCATGAACATTAACAGTGAAGTCAAGGAACCATGGGCTAAAATGCATCTAAGATTTTTTTATTTTCTTCAGATCTTTGGAAGAGAGGACGAGAGAAAGCATGAATTAAATTTTTTTTCTCCCTCCTAGATGTCTAAGTGATTTAGTAAAAATAACCCCCCATTCCTTGCCAGTCATTCACAGTATGTTTTGAGGAAAACAAGATAAGCAAGGCCTACATATGAAAAGTTTCTGTATTATATTCCTAGAGCTTGGAGTCAGATTTTCACATGTATTTAGCAGATCTCCCTGTGATGGGACTTACTAGTGACTCGTGGTATTTCCCTCTATCAGCAGCCTCATCAAATTCTCAGACCCTTGCTCTTTCACCAGAAGAAGATTTAACAGCTGAAATAGCATGGGGAGATCTATAATGGACTGATTCTCTTAGTCAGGTTGGACAGGGCTCTGAGCAACCTGGTCTAGTGGGAGGTGCCCTGGGTGTGGCAGGGGGTTGAAACTAGATGATCTTTACAGCCCCTTCCAGCTCAAACCATTCTAGCATTCTTTGGTTTCCACACTTGATGCTGAGATTAATGCATTTATTGATTATTGAACAGATGCTGGAAGCATGATACTTGCCGGATGCATTCCAAAAGAACTCTTACTCAGGCTTGTCTAAAGCAGGGCTAACTGAAGATCTCTTCAGTTACTTCAGCTTTTGTCATTTAAGATTTTCTGAAGCTTAGTTTAATGAAAATAAATTCAATTTTTCCTTTGCAATCCCCTTCCTTGTTAATGGAACTCTCTTTGTATCTATCAGTGTTTATTATTTCAACAATTAAGAAAAATAAATTAGGAGACCATTTCTAACTTATATCAAATCTAATTTAAATGCTGGAGATGCCAAATCACTTTTCTATCCCTGACTAAAGGTCTGTTACATCAGTATCTTTCCAATCATGGTTAATAGAAGATGTCTCCACAGCAGAACAGTACGAATTCTGCTATTATTTCTGTTAATTCACTGACATGCTCTCTCAGCCTCTACTGCTGAGAGGACCTGTGGTGCAGGTACTTAGAATCATGGGTTAGATTTCAGTATTTATCGGCCTTGAACATGTATTTTCTTCTCTATCCAATCACTGGTTATAAATCTTGCCATTTTCCTCAGCAATGAATTCTTCATTATTAGTTAATTAATCTGTAGCAATTGGCTTTCACACTGCTTCATATTAGTTTAATTTCACACACCTTTAATCTTATACTAGAAGGTATGTGAATAACTGATTCCTGTTTGTTCTCCCTATATTATTTCCAGTTTTATAAGCCTCTATCATATCGCATGTAGGTCTTTACTGCAACTCATAAAAGTAGCACCAGAAAATTTAAGTTTCAATAGACTAAGAGTTCTAGCAGCACTTTTAACAGCCAGGGCTAGAGTGCTGAGAAGCATGATTCACATCATCATTTGGCATTTTAAAGAGTGCCAAAGCTGTCATTTAAGATAAGTCCTTTGAAAGTATGTGGATTAGAGATAAGCACCAACACCCCTTTAAATTAATGAAAAACAGTTCTATGTAGAAATAAACGCAGAAAGCAGGATAGAAAGTTACAGTCTTGAAAAATTGAGTAGCCCTAGTTTTTAAATCATAACCATTTAATGTTTTTGTTTAAAGAACATTTTTTCTGGCCTTCTTTATAGACATAAATTTTCATTTGAATGTTCTGTTAAAGCCCTAGTGACAGTAACAACATAGTTGTATAGTCCCATGAAACTAAAGAAGTATAAAATGCAACTAAAACAAACATCAAAGGCAATACAGGTTTCCAGGTCTTTTATCTTAATACTCTGCACCATTTTTGTCAGAAGTGTATTTCAGGCAAAATACTGATATTTTTCTTATTTCTTTGGCCATTCAATTAGTGGGGGTGTTATAGACTTTTTGAGTGAGACAGCCAGTGGCAGCAAGTCAGGGGAAGCTAAGGACTCTAAAAAAAGAATGAATTCGTTTTTCCTTGGTATGCCTTCAGTGTTACAGTTACAGGCTTTTGGGGTTTGAGTTTTGTTTGCCAGTGGCTCTAATCTTCCTTTGTTTGATTTTAATAGAAAGACCTGCGGTTAATATTTTCCAGTATAAGGTAGAATACCAGGCATTATAAAAGGAAAAAAAAAAAAAAAAAAACATATGCCATTCAGATGTTACCAAGCAGAAAATTAAAATACAGAATTTATACCTGGCAAGCCAACAGAACCCACAGCTCCACTTCAGCAGTTACACCATACCCACTGTGCAACAGAGGTTTCAGTTAGCTACAAATAATGATTTAGAAAGCCTGAGCCACAGACACTAAGTCTGTCCAAACAATTGTCTCAGTATGGCAATTCCAGAGGCCTCTAAGGTTTGTTGCTGGTGTGCCAAGCAGCAAATGAATTCTTTAGCTGCCTTTCAGGAGTTGCTGCAGGAAGCGTGTGAAAACTTCCAAGGCTATGCAATAATGTGACAGTTACAAGTTTGCAGTACTGCCAGCTCTGCAGTGAGTCACTGGACAGTCAGTCTGGCTGCAGTGACAAAGGGAACAAAAGTTGATGCGTATGTGCATCTGCAAAATGTATCACTGTGCCTTAGTTACCTGGCTGAATAAAAAGGACCTAGGCTTGAACTCATAGCCTTTTAAATGCAGCCTTCGTGAAGCATGACCATTTTACTGGAACATTAGATTCAGCTATAAGCCAGTTAAGATGCAATCCACAAATTGTTGATGCTGCCAAATGGAAAAAAAAAAAAAAAACCACAAACCACGAAGTCTTCTACTTGGCTTAAGGTCACAGGACTAATAGAGTAGAATACACTGCACATAACTTTATCAAAGAATCATTTCTTGAGCACTGGAGCATTCATGCCTACTGCTTTAAGTGTTGGGCATAGACAAGATATAACCAGAATAAAAGAGCATTTTAAAATAGCATTTGTTTTCAAAGAGCTCTCCTACTTTCTACTCCTTCACATCTTCTCGGGAGCATCCCCAGGCCCTACATTGCTTCTTGCACCTGCGTATAAATCACACCCGAGTAGAGCAAGACCTGTGAAAGGATGACCAGCATGAGCACGTGGAGTACCTGTCAAGTATTACCCCCATTCTCAAAAGTAAGAATGTCGTGATTGTGAGGTCATGAATATTCCTTTATCAGATAAGAAGCAAAATATACAGCTAAGGCTAGTAGCAGAAACAGGTGTTAAAAAGCTCCATGCTTGAATTCCTCATTTTAGTCTTTGAGGTTCTGGTGCAGAGATTTTATGCAGCAAAGCCAAATAAGAATTTTTATTGCATTTATTTTCTTTCCTGGCTTGAAGTAAAAAGGAATTGAAAACATGTCATCATAATGGCTTCTTACCCCTAACAGCTTGTGGTAAAGGCTGTAGCTATAGCAGAGCTTTAACAATTAAACAGGTGGTATTAAAAAATAATCGAGAGATAAGGATCAGTTGGGTAAGGAAACATCAGTATTCCTCACTAAGAGGGAAAACGCCATAACTTCAGTTACAGATCAACCTAGTAATAGGTAGGCACAAAACCTGAACAAAATAACAGGAAATACTACTTTTATCCATGTATGTTCTCTAGGGATGGAGTAAGAACATGGGAAAGGAGGCAAAAGGCAAGTTCGGTCTATCCATTTACCCCACCCTTTTTTAAGGAAAAGCAGATGTTTGTTTTGTTGGGTTTTTTTTTTTCCTGTTCCCCTATCTTTTTCATTGACTATCACTTCATTTGATAATCATTCAAGACTGGCAATATTTATTCTTCTCACGCAGTGATAACTTCCATAGACATGGGAAAAAAATTACATATTTTTGAGCTATCCACCTCATCTAGATCACTCTGTCGCCCTTATTCATAAGACAGCTTAGCATAGACCTACTTTTATCATCTTCGTTCTATAAAGAGACTTCCAGGGACAGCTTTAAACTGCAATGCATAGAAGTCATTACTAAGAAGTCAGAAACAGGGCACACCTCTGAAAACTTTTGTTTTACCTTTCATATCCACCTCTCCAGCTCAGGGTCTCCATAAAGGACTCAATCTCCAGACAAAGAGAGGTGGAGAAGGAAGAATCACATCAACTCAAATGCTTCAATTTTAGTCCTCAGTCATGAGAGTAAGATCTGAGGAGCTGCCTTGAAACTTTAGAGCAGCACTTGACCTCATACAGCTGTAACTAGATTCCTTCACATTTTCACAAAAACAAATCCAATTGATAGAAAATATTGTACTTATGTTCATACCATATGACTATAAGATGACAGGGAGAGGCTTCACAATCCTGCACAGTTTAAGAATAGGGCAGCAATAGTTGTCACGCTAGAATAGCAGTTGTGCACATACATGGCCATCTGAAGTTTTTTTGCTACTGTGTAAAGATGGAACACAAGAAGTCTCCAAGTGCAATTCTATGAAATTTATTATTTAAATAGTGGCTGTGCTAGTTATAAAAAGGTGACTTCGATATTAAATACTTCATTTCATTTTAATTGTGTCCTCAGTCTTCACAGTATCACTTCTTGCCCTTTTAGAGTGAGCAGCAACTTACAAAATATACAAGAGAATAATGATCAAATCTTGGATATATATAAAACAGATCTTTGGTATTTCCCCTGTCTTCTGCTTCAATATTTCCAATTATCTTTTCTTAGAGGGGGACTTCCTTGTTCAATGCCCTGAAAGTAAAAAAAACCAAAAAAGTTAAGGTATGTATATATTCCACCTCCAAACTATGGCAATTTGCTTCTAAAGAAAGACTAGATATCAGTGACTGCATCTTCCTATTGTAGGCACTGATGACTGACATTAAAAATATGTACTCAAGTACCAAGCAAGTATAAAATGTGCATGAGTGGTGTTGGACTTTGGAATATCCTAGCATGATAGATAAGATCTAGTGACTCTTTTAATTTTATAACCTTTTCAGACTCTCACAAAAATGCACAAATATTTATTGCTGAACCTACTTAATTTTGATTTTTCCCTCCACTGTTTTTCCCTGTCTTCCTCCAAAATAGCCAGAAGTTCCTACTTCATTAAGTTGGAGATCTTAAGACTTATTCAATATGCATTTGTTATATCAGATTACAAATCATTTAGGCTGAGACAGATGAGCAGCTTAAATGAAAGCATATACTGCAAAGTGACGTAGGACCCAGTACAGCAGTCTGAAGAGCAACTAGACTAAAAATAAACAGTAGATTTTGGTGTGGATTTCCTCCCCAGTCCTTACAGTAAACAAAGAAGGAACCTAACGTGATCAAAGCTACACTGGCATTCACAGCAAGGTGATTACAGCAATTTCACAACTATAAGGTGCACTTCCGGGTATCGGCAAGTTTCTGAACTTTTTCCATACATAAGGCACACCAGACTATATGGCGCACTTTTTTTTGCGGCAAGGATGCACGCATAACAAAGTAACTAATTAGTAATGGAATTGTGCAATTGCAGGGTTTACTGGCAGGCGCTCAATTTGCAAACACTTTTCACAGACTGGCATAGCCTTTAAACACAGCCCCAGGCACCCTCCCTGTGCTGTGGGCCCCGGCACTCCAGCCCACCCCCGGCACCAACTGGCACAGCTCTCACAGCTGGCACGGCTCAACTCGTTCTGCAGCTGCTGCGCCTCATGTCTCACACTTCCGGGTTGTCAAATTTCCAAACTCTGTCCATATATAAGGCACACTGGATTATAAGGCACACTTCCAGGTTTTGATCAAAATTTTAGTCAAAAAGGCGTGCCTTATAGTCATAAAATTACTGTGCATGCTTAGAGTTTAGCTTGCTTCTCCCTACCACCTTGTCTGCATATATAGCATTTGCTATTATTTCATAAACTATCCAACATCCCCGCAGTTCAAACCAAGAAAGATTAGTCCCCAAGACAGAAAAAATGCTTGGAACAGTAATTTTTGTAGCTTGGCACTGTATACCAACCCTTGTGTACACTGTGTTTAGGCCACTCCCACATTTCTACTTCTTCCACTTCATGTCTCGTGTCTCTGCGTTTTGACGGCGGCTTGCACATTCTTCTCTTCTTTGGTTTAACCAAAGGTGGGCACACTAAATAACAAGATACGAATGGTATTATTTCTCCAATGCATAGTCTCAAGGCAAATTTAACCTTGACTTTCAGCAGCTGGTCTGTAGTGTTCCTCTTTCTCCCTCCCTTTTTTGTACCCGTTTTAGTAGCAGATAAAATTTACACTACACATGTCAAGCAAACCTGACACATCTACAATATTTAATCACTGTCTAGCCGTAATTCTGGATGCATTGTATTTTGGGTCATAATTTGGATATGTGTTAATGTGGTAGAAAAGGAACCTAGTGCATTGGATAATTCTGCTCTTTTCAAGTGTTCAAGACTAGTTGCTGCTGTCCAATTCACCCACCGTGTTTAAAAAACATCAGACCTGTGAACTTATGTACTACAAGTACACTGCTCAATAAGTCAAATTTAGTGTATGATATTACTGCCAAAGCAATATATCTCATTTAGACAAACCTCCTTACTCACAGGGCACTTTAATTTAAAAAAATCAAATGCTAATATAGGCAAGATTTTTCAAGAGGATGTAATTTTAATAGCACTTCTGAACTACCCATGGGCACAAACAGCATTCAGAAACCACCAGCTCCTGCTTCTTCACACTGAATGTGATGACTTCTTCAAACTATTTGGGCTGGAAAAAGAAAGAATAAGCAAGGAGTAGGCCAAACATCCTTTGTTTGCTGCACCATCTATGAATTCAAAGATATAGAAGAGACATGCTGAAAGTTAAAGGTAATAATTTTTTTAGAGCTGTTACCATATCTTTATACATTGTTGTGGAGGAGCCAAGAACAATGCTGCTAAAGGAAAATGTTTTCAACTTTTATAGAACATGCTAGTTTTAAAAACCAAAATCCTACAACACTGAAGTCTGCAGATAGCCTCCAATGCAGAGGCAAATAATCCCAAAACATAAGCAGGAATACTCAAGCCAGAGAGCAATGCAGAGAAAGAACTCTAAGGAATACACTGTCTGTTTGGCTGTTGATATAGGAAAGCTGATTTATATTATCAGTGAACTGAAGAGTAGCAAATCAGTCAGTTCTGAAGATAGCCTCACATCCCAATATTTGATAGACTGACCTGGAGATACTTGAAACACATGGCCCAGGAGAGTGGCAATATCCATACTACAACAAATTCTGTAGCTGTTCAAACAGCTCATTGAAAAGCATCAAAACCAGATCTGAGCTCCAAGTAACCACTAACTAAAGAAAAAATTCCTCTTAATGAGCTAAGAAACTATCTAAACTTTTACTTTGTTAAAATAACTGATTTCTTCATATTTCTCTTAACTAGATCACAATGATTGTTCTTTAGCAGTGTCAGGGCAACTGTTGGTCCATACTAGTTTTTATGAGCATTGGCATATGAAGCTACCACATAGAACTCCCGGTATGTTTTACTGATCAAAATTAGGAGCTACCACCACATATGCCATCAAGAATAGCATTATCTGGATAAAAAAAACCCCTAATATTACAGTTTATGGCAATAACTTTGCACAAAGAAAGGCTTTGCTTTGGCCCCATTCAAACACTTAATGCTTTGATTTCCTATAATACTTTTAAAAAGTCCCCTGAAGTACCTCTGATGCACACTTATTACATTGTTTCTGTTTGAGAAGCCTATAAACATATCCAAAATACGTTGGTTGACAAGCATTTAATCAATATCAAGGATGTTGATGAAAGCAAAAGCAAGAAGGATTAGTTTTATTACTTTGAAATCTTATGCAACTATCACATGCTTGCTATATTGTACCATATCCTTTTGAATCTCCCTTAAGAACAAAAACACACAGTGAGAGTTGTACCTTGTTCTTTGCTCTTTGCTGGAGGTGAAAAACTACCTTGTATTTGGCTGGCAAATCTGGGTTTAGCACCACTTCTAATCCAGTACTCTTCTGGTGGTATTCCCATGTTATCCCTTAACAGCCTTCCTGATGACAATTTAAAAAAAAAGTCAGTATTTAGTCTTGATAATTCTGGAATACTGTTTGAAGCCAGAATGCAAAGCCAACTACTGGATCTGATTGTAGGAGTCTGTTGAAATTGAAGTAGTTTTCTGGAGGCCACAATTAAAAATTACAAATTACGCATTAAGTCTAGATATTTTGAACAAAGAAAATAAAGTTTAGGAACACTAAGCCTGCTATTAGAAATAAATCACCCTGTTTTAGTTGTTTTTCACAATGCAAGACTGTACTAAACATCAGCCACCTACTGAAATGACCACATAACCAGTTGCAGACTGACAACTCTTCTTGCTCTCAGTTTAAATTAATCCAATTTCTAAGAATATTTACCTGTGATTAAATAAGATGTCCTTTTCCAGGTCAAATTTAATACAGTTTCACACCAATTTCTCAAAAATACAGAACATTTTTTTTGCTAAAAGAGAGCAGCAGCTGCAATTTAAAAAAAAATTTGTTTGACTCCTCTGCTGCAGGGAAGTTACACAGGGCACATCCACCAGATTATAATTAACTGTTTAATACACCTACCATTAGTCTGTGATAGGAGTGTTAGACTGTATAAACTTAAATGCAGAGCTTCTAAGATATTAAGCATCAGTAAATACATAATCCAAATTATCATAAACATTACAAATTAATAAATTGCCACCAATGTCAGACAGTTCAGTATAGCAAATCTAACAGAAAGGAGAGTTTCTGCATTATTCTCTGCTAGTTATGAAAATGCAGAGTCTTTATGCAATAAGTAAAAAGTTGCAGCAAACTTCCTCTGCTTCAGAAAGTGTTCTGCAGAACTTCTGGCTCTTGGCCAAATTTGAAGCTACAATATGCTCTCATCTTCCCATTAGTTTAAGCTACAATTTGAAACTGCAATTCAGTGTTCTTTGTGTATGCTACTAATCAGTACTTTGTCCTTAGCAGTTAGCTCACCTCCCAAGAATTTCCGTAGCATTCGCTGGTGCTCAAGTCCTTCTCTTCTCGTCATAGGCCTCTTTCTTCGATAATACCCACAGTCACTGTATACAACATCATCTTGTTCTCTCTTCTTTGGCTTGTAAACTACACCAGTATTTTCAACAACCCCACTCCTAGTTTTTATCTTATTCTGAGCAGGCCAGCTAATTAACTGTGCTGGTACAGCATTTTTAGGTGGTTTCCAAAGCACTCTCTGGCCAACTTGGTAGAGATTCCCTTTACTTGGCATCAAGATGCCATATGGAAGGGCTTCTTGAAAGAAATACTCAATTTCATCCATGTCATCATCCTCTTCCTCCTCATACTCATCCTCTTCATCTTCCTCTTCTCCCCTCACAGAATATTTTTCAGAGTCTTCAACTTCTGATAAACTCTTAGTTGCTTTTTTGTTGAGAGAGTCAATTTCTTTCCTACTAGGGGACCTAGAAAGCACTCCCAGCTTTCTACCTTTACTGAAAACCTCTTGGATCTTTGTGTTTGAAGGGTTGACATCTTGATCATTCAAGCTGTTCACCTTCTCCTTTCCTACCACTTCATCTTCATTAAGGGACCCACCACTTTTAATTTGCTTGTTCTCTAAACACTCTGTACTCTTCTGAAAAGTATGCATGCTCTTCTGAAGCATATAGTCAGGCACAAAATAAGACACTGAGGCATTATCAATTGATGAGCCTTCCTCTCCAGAGGACATGTCATCAGAAGACAGACTGATTGCACATTGGCACTTCCTTTCTGGCAAACAAACATTGTAGGTTGGGTCCATACTGTCCAAACAAGCCAGCCAGCTGTTAGAGGGAGCAAACCTCTCAATTGATTTGTCACTCCAAATACTTTTTTCTGTCTGACTTTCATTGGTTGCACTGTGGTTTAAATTCAGCTTTTTCTGCTGAAAGTCATTCATTACCTCCATGTTAGATGGAAGTAGTCCCACTTGTTGAATAAAGCTGGGCTCTTCTTGAGAAGTTTTTAATCGTGCAGACCTTTTAGTGCTAGATTTCTTAGTTATTACAACAGGTTGATCTACACCAACAGATCTTGCCAACTCTGTGATTTGCATTGTCATGGTTTCCCCTGGAGGGGATTTTGCCAGCTTTTCTGCATCCAGCTTCACTTCATTATTTTGGACATGTCTCTCTTGCACAGTTTCAGCACCCTGTTTGGAGGTGACAACAAATTTTCTCTCATCTAAGGAAGCTCCTGGCAGTATATTCTCCCCTTCCTGAGGGCCATATAACATACCTTCACATGAGCTAGCAGAAAATAAGTCATGCGGCACTATGGTCTCTGGAACTGGTTTACCACTTGCCACATCATACACTGGAATTGTTTCTTTAAAGGACTTCCACAGCTGAATAGCTGGAGAGCCATTTCCATATTCTATCCTCACTTCTTCCTTCTTAAAGGCATAGCTTCCAGTAGGAAGATTTCTATGCTGTGTAGAGCTGGCAGGGTTCTTATTATGAAACTCTCTGTCTACCACAATAGAAGATCCACATGAATCTTGTTTCTCTGAAGTACTTTCAGTCTCTGTACCTATACCAGGAGAAACACAGGCTATATTTCCTGCATCACAACCTTTCGTTTCTCTACAGATATCTTGCTGCCTTTTTTGCTTGCTTTCAGGCTGTCTAGGATCAGTCTGTGTTTCTTTTGTCTCCATTTTCTTCCCAGGGCTATTATGATGTCTAAATCTTGTTGCATGATAAAACATAGGGGAAGGTAAGGTAGCATTAAAATAAGGCCTTCTGTTAATTCTTGCATGCACTGGATGCTGTGGAACAAGAAATCCAGGGTACTCATGGAGTGCAACAGAATAAAATGGAAAACATGGATTTCCATTTGGGAAGCCTAGACATTGGTAACAGAAAAGACAAATATATCATCTTTCTGAAATAAATCTACCTGAATCAGATTTACTTAGACAGGAACAGCTACGAGATCAGACATATCAGTAAATAAAACACACCACCTTTCAAATTCTAGAAGCAAATTTGGTGCAGAAATTCTGAGAGTTCTTTGCTATCTCAACATTTACACTTTAACCAGAGCTTGATTTCATCCTTCAGAAATTCAGCAAGCTGTTTTCTGTACATTTTTGGGTATTTCACAGACTATTGCTATAACACTGTCTTTGAAAAAAGACAGCTCCAGATAGAAGTTCACATAGGTATAACACTTACAAGGTGTATTCAACAATATTTTTCTTATTTTCTTAAGCTTGTGTTTATCCATACCCATCATGTACACACATATGGAATTCATATATGCCCACACATATTAATTTCTAAGTATATTCTAGAGCTCTAGGTCAGAAGGATGACTATTACTTAGTATTTTGCTTAGCTTCCATTCTCCAGAAGCAGATGCTTTCTACCACACAAGCTACATATATAAGGCAGAATTATCATAGTGCTAGATTTGTCAAAAATAACAAACTAAGCAAAGATCCCATAGAGAACTGCTGTTTACCTTACCTGAAGGAGCTAAGCAATATGGGCTGTATGCATAACTGAAGTGCCATGGATTTGGATAAGGCTGTTGAGCTGATGGCTGAGCATAAAAAAAGGGTCTTGGGTGGTTTGTGGAATATGATCCACTTCCTGAAGTTGAGGCAGTATTCATTTTTCCTTAAACACTGAAAGAGAGAAGTGATCATTATCAACCACTTTTTAATTATTTTTATGCTCTGCCCAAATTCAGCATTCTTCTCCCAAAGAAAACATGTTCTTCAAAAAGAAAGCTGCTATCTTCCAAACAGAACGTAGAGAACTGACATTGTTATCAAGGTCAAATATTTCAGTTGGGCTTTGCCTAGCAAGCTTTTGTACACAGCTCTCAATATTAGTCCTCCAAGGCAACCTTGTAACATGCTCTAAAGCCACAAAACTTCAGTAATCTTGGATACATATATCTCTGTAAGTAGTATCCCAGCCAATTAAACAAAAAAACCCTTCAGTGAAGTAGCCTTGAACAAAGGGCTACACACACACAAACAAAGATGGGGGGGACCCAGGAAAAAACCCAAACCAAACAAGGCTTTACACAATCAGATGTTTAATGCTTCATGAAGAAAACACTTTTCTTAATGCTAACGCATGTCTTGATACATATTGCAAAAAGAAGTCCATTAATTCAGGATTTGTACTTTATACTATACTTTAGAATAACAGCTAACTAACATAGCAAACCTAGTATTTCAGTGACACCCTGCTTCCTACACTCAAACCAAATGTAGGTAGTAAAAACAACCCCATCAAAATCCTTATGTGTAACTTAGCATTCATAGCCATATAAAATTCACAAGACATAACTTCCTCCCATGCTTAGGTGTCTGCTCAGTTAACTAATACTGGTAAGCAATGCAACACTATCACACGTAGCTTATAAGCAAGACTATAATAAATCAGAGAACACAGAAGCTTAATTCTTTAGAATACTCAAGTGCTTCAAAGTTACAAAAAGCCAAAATTATTTTAAGACCTGTTACAAACTAGCACATAGCTCAGCCTAGAGTTTCAGAATACTTTAGGAACATTGGAGCCGTCTTCAGCTTCCATCTAGGGTGGCCCAAGCAGCTCTTGAAAGCACCAAAAAGCTTACAGACTCCCTCAGGGCTAAAGAACTACTTTAACCTTCGAGAAGGAGAGTGGCGCAGGGAAGAGGGGGGAAAAAAACCCACAAAGCCAAAACACCCTCCCTCCCCACTAAGAACTAAGCTACTCCCACCCCCGGAGCCCCAAAAACTTACGTCCAATGCTGCCGCTGCTGCCTACAGCCCAGCAAAAAACTAACCAAGACTCCTGCTCACCGTCTTTATGGCAGGCAGCTGCTACTTGTCCACTCCTCCTCCCACCTGAGGCTCATTTAACAGTGATGCAGGGAACGTTTTCCCATCATTGTGTGGGAGGAAAATCAAAACATAAGGATAGAAATAGTTGTAAAAGCCTTCAGCTGGTGAACAGAAAGTTGGCAGTCTCATCTTGCAGATGTTTAAGCTGCATCTCTAAGTAAATCTGGTATTTCTTTTCTTTTTTTTTTTTTTTTTTTTTNTTTCTCCCGGAAAGAATTGGAAACATTACCAAGAATCCAGTTCAAACTGGATTTTTCAGGAGAAAAAATTAGAAGACACAAGGCCATATTTATACTTTTTTTCAGGGTTTACCAGTTGTTTACTGAGTAAAGGGAGCAGCAATGCTCTTCCATTATAACATGACTGAGGGGGATGAGAAATGTAATGTTTTTTCTGTATGCACAGGATTCCACCGTGTGTCATGGGAATTTATGAAATTTGAAGCTGTAATTTGACTCTACCCTGTGTCTTTACAGGAGTTGTAAGTCTGAGTTGCTGCTTTGGAATTACACATTTCCAAATGAGAGACCACTGGTACTGGGGCAGATGGAAGAGACAAAAGCACAATGCATGTACTATGCAGGCTGGTGAGTGGTTAGGGAAAAACAAGGGGTATGGTTGCTTAGAGACTCTTTGTAATCCTGTGTTGCGAAGTTCTCAAAACTTACGTCTTTTCTTTCTATAATGTTCAGATTAAACATGTCCTTTATAACAAAACACAAATGATAAAATGTTTGGGAAGGGCTACCGATCCATTCCTTGCAGACCTTCCCAGCCAAAGCTTGTCCTTCCTACTGATAGCAGCTCTTGCACTTCATATGACTTGTAGTGACAGGACAATGAGCAATGGGTGCAAAGTGAGATGAGAAATTTAAGCTAGATATTAGTAAGAAATTCCCTGCTGTGAGAGTAGTGAGGCACTGGAACAAGTTGCCCAAGGAGGTTGTTGGATGCCCTATACCTGGAAGTGTTCAAGGTCAGGTTAGATGGGGCTTTGAGCAACCTGACTTAGTGGGAGGTGTTCATACCTGTGGTAGAGAGGTTGGAACTCAATGATCTTTAAGGTCTCTTCTAACCCCTAACATTCTGTGACTTGTCTGGTATGTTTTAAATCCTCAGCTCTGCTCTGGATCCATCATACTTTGACCTCTTTGAAGTGAAATTCCCAGCCTTTCTCTTGGTGGATGGACCCAAAGAGAAAGAAAATAAATGACACTGCATGGCTTTTTAAAAGGTGTATGCTCTCAGGGTTTTAGTTTCCCCCATACCTCCCCTTCAGCCTCTTGTACCCCCGTCAATGCCTTTTATCACGAAGCAAGCTCCAGTCCGCACAAACCTCAGGTGCACTTTGCTTTTAGGGTAGCAAACCCTTGGCCAAAGGACATTCCAGAATTCCAGGGACGGCTAAAGGACCAAAGGCAGGTCCCACAGGGAGAGAACCCAACCGGTTGTTAACCCTGAAGCCCACAGGCATCCAGGTTGCAGCAAGTCTGGCGCGCAGGTCCTGTGGGGAGCTGGTGGTGTTAGCCTGGAGAAAGGCAGGCTCGGGACGGACTTCACCGCTCTCTACAGGTCTCCGAAAGGAAGCTGCAGGCAGGCGGGGGTCGGTCTCTTCATCCAGACTACCAGCGACTGGATGAGAGGAAACGGCATCAAGTTTCATTAGGGAAGGATTAATCTGGACATTAGGAGGAATTTCTACACAGAAGGAGTGATTAGACATTGAAACGGGCTGCCCATGGAGGTAATGGAGTCACCGTCCAGGGACGTGTTTAAGCGAAGACTGGATGTGTCGCTCAGTGCCAGGGTCCGATTGGCAGTGTGGTATCTGGTCACGTGTCGCGCTCGGCGCCCTTTCCCAAGCCCATGGATTCTGTGACTCTGTGGGCCGCTCCTCCCAACAGAGGGCGCTGGGGGCTCCATCCTGCGGGAGGCGCCGCTGCCGGGACGCACGGGCAGGGGGCGCTCGCGGGCGGGAGAAGGAACAGGAAACCGGGGGCGGGCCTGGCCGCCCTCCCTTTTCCCCCCCGCCCGCGCCTCGCATGCGCACATGGGGCGGGAGCGGCGCTCCGTAACGGCGGGCGGGTGAGGAGGAGGAGAAGGGGGAGGAAGAGGTGGGGGGTGGCGGCGGCGGCGGCAACAGTAGCAGCGCCTGCGCGCCCGGGAGCCGCCACCGCCTCCGCAGCCTGGGAGAGAGACCGGATCCGCCGCCGCATCCTCCTCCTCCCCCACTACCGCTTCCCCGCGGCCGCCCGCGGTCGGGACGGCCAGGCACAAGAGGAAGGGGCGGTCGGAGGTTTGTCCGGAACGGAGGGGTGCAGGGGGAAGGTGGGCGCTGGTGGCGGCGCTCCCGCACTCGCGTCCCGCCGCGCCGCGGTCGCCGGGCCCTTTCGCGTCCCCGCGGGGCGAGCGGCCGCCCCGAGGAGGCCTCGGTTCCGGGGGGGCCCGCGGGGGCTCTGCGGCAGCCGCTCCCCACTCCCGGGCGGGCGCGGCTCCCTCCCGCCCCCTCCCGCCGTGGCCGCTCACGCCCGGCAGCCGCGGCCCCGGGCCCGCCGGGCACCGCCGGAGGTGGCAGTGGGGGCCGTCTCCGCGCCCTCAGGCAGGACCGACTCCCGGGAGATCGGGGAGGAGGAGGAGAGGCCATCGGGGTCGTTCCTAAGCCCGGAGTGCGGCGGTGCTGGAGGAGCGGGAAGGTGCCCACTTTCTTCTGGGGGAAGCAGGAAAGGGGTTAAGGCGGTGGAGGGATGGGACGGCGCACCAGAGCATCGGGGAGAGGGAAGAAATGTGTTTCCTCGGTCCTAGTCCAGCATCGCCGCGTCCCGCTGGTGGGGAGGAGGCTGCGACCACGGGGCTGTGCTGGGAAGTGGGGGCATACCGGGACTCCCCTTGGGGTGAGCAGGTGGGGATGTCTGAAACCGGTGTTTATGTTGGCAGCGCTCGGAGGGACATACACTGTGAAGTCTCGGAGGGACATACACTGTGAAGTCTTGGAGGAGAACAGCAGTGTAGTGGCACTGCCGTTCCTTGTAGCTGTCCCTGCTTTCCCTACTGATCCATCTAATTGTGCATATATATATCATGGGTACCTGCAGTGACCAAGGATGGGCTTCTGTGGTCATATATGGGTTTAAAGAGTCACAATAATTCTTACTAAGCTTTTCTGGACTAAATAAACACATAGTATAGCTTTGATGTTAGTACATCTGCATGCCTAAAATTTTTCTAGCATTTACCATTATTCCTGCTATTAAACGGGATAAATACCTACTGCTTGTGAAATAACTTTAATTATGAGTTAGAAATGGATTTGTACTGTACTTAGCATGTGCATTTTTAGAGGTTTACAAAGTCCCAGCTTGGCTTTTCTACATCACGTATGTCTACTTTGTGATCATAATGGGCCTCAAAGGCTGTGTGCTGTTGTGAGTGCACCTAGGGCTGTAGCTATGTGAATTTTGTTCAGATGATGTAATTAAGAGATTATTAAAATGCACACTGAGTATAGTTCAGTTTCTCAGAAATGTATCTGGAGGAATTTTTAGTATTTAATGTACTCTGATCAAGTAGTCTCACAATTTGAGTATAGACATCACACCTTTTTCCTAATTGTTTTTGTGTGCCAAATAGAAAGGGCCCTTTGTACTCAAAGATATAGAAGCAGCATCTTTCAGAAACAGACCAAAGAGGAAGAAAATATGTTGCTGCTTATTTAATTTTTTTTACTACATTTTAGACAGATGGTTGTTGTTTTTTTCTTTGCTAAAGCAGGCTTTTTTGTTTTGGTCGTGTGATTATGAAACAGACCAGAATTGGTGCAAACCCTAAAATTTCTCCTTCTTAGCTTAATGACTGTTGTGCTTTGAGAATAAATTTTATATGCATGAGTATGATATCCATTGTAAGACTTAACCTTTCAGGAACTAACTTACAATTGATTAAGTTACATTAATGACTAATTATTTTCTTAATGTAAAAATGCTTGAATTTATAGTTGTGTCATATAGTGAATATTTGAGAAAATGACATGTACTTTTAAATTAGAATTGAAGTTGTTACACAAAACATACTAGCTTCATTAATGTACTATAGTTCAGAGGGAAAAAAGTATATACAGGCTGGATCTTACTGGACACATCCATGGCTCACTTTTTTTCAAAGGTTTATTTTCCAAAACAGGACAAGTCTTCTGCAAAACAGAAACACCTTTGGGAATGGAAACTACCTGTGTTCAGCTTAGAAGTCAAGTTGCTAACTGGAGCTGTTGATTTATCATGTCATAAATGCTAAATTTTCTTTATGAGCAGGTATTTCCTTTAGTGTATAACTTCCTTTAGGAGCAGAAAAACAGGAGTGCATTGTGACCAAACATGTTGTTAACATGAAGTCTGACACTTTTAGTCTCTAATTTCTGTGTAGTTTCAGAAAACTCACCTACCTCAAAGTTGTAACTCACCTTCCAAGCATAATATATATAGAAAATACTAGTAGTTTCCATGTGAATAGTCATTTTCAAGATAACATTGTAGGACTAAGCCTTTCCTTGCTTTTAGTGAAATTTCCCATTGTTGCCATATTAGAATCTCCTTGATGTCCTGTTTTCTGGACTACTGTGCTATCAAAGACACCTTTGATGGCTTTATAAGAGAGGAAAACTTCCAAGTCTGGAACTGCTTGGTCAATTACCTATTTCTTTCTCACTGCCAAGGATGCAAATTTGATACATTACTTAAGAATCTAGAGCTTCCAACTCCTTTTTCTTCTTTCTTTCCTATATTTGAGATCTATTGGCTAGGTGTGTCAATTTACATAATTGATTCTAATCAGTTTTAGTACTCGCATTCCCCCTTGCTGTTAGCTGTTGTTGCTTTTGAAGCTGGTTAGTTTGTAACTTAGAATATCCTTCATAATAACCAAGTATTAAAGTGCCTGAGCTGTGTTCTGTGTTACTAGCTGGGAGGATTGCTATCTGCACATGCACCAAGGCTTGTGTAGTTTGGCTTATGGTTGCTCAGGTCTAAATTCTGACCTTTTATTATGTTAAAAATAGTGAATGACTCACTTCTTTAGATGTGTTTTTACTTGTGATTTGTATGAAGCTGCCCTTGGATGGAAATAGGAATTTGATTAAAAGTGCGAAAAAGTAGTATTTAAAGGGGTTTTTTTAGTTTTTTGTTTTTTTTTTTTTGTGGTTTGTTTTTTTTTTTTTTCGTTTGTTGGGGCTTTTTGTTGTTGTTGGTTGTTTTTTCCTTTTTTTGGTTTTTTGGTTTTTAATTAGTTAAAACTATATTAATTAAATTGAATGTCCAGGGAGATAAGTTCGGGTTGTTTTTTTGTTTTCTCCAGACATACGGAAGATGAAGTGTGTTTTTTAAAGTGTGAATTTGAGTTAGTGAAGTTAGAATTCAAGAGGTATTTAGATGTCTGAAGATGCAGATGGGAACCTGTGACACTTGCATAGATCTTTTACATACTTCCCACCATTTTATGGGAAGTTAGGCATCTAATCTCACAGACTAATTAATGGGATTTTCAGAAGGACTTTTCTGAGTATCAGAATCTCAAAAAAAACCCAAAACAAAAGATGCCTATATATATATTTTGCCCTTCTTATAATTTGGGGGGAAAATAAATTATTTTTAAATAAGTCCAGTTGAAGAATATTATATCTATATATCTTATATGTTTCCATACCAAATTGGACACAG
Source organism: Turdus rufiventris (assembly GCA_013186435.1). Taxonomy (NCBI): domain Eukaryota; kingdom Metazoa; phylum Chordata; class Aves; order Passeriformes; family Turdidae; genus Turdus; species Turdus rufiventris. The sequence goes on along the minus strand of PYHW01009662.1, from coordinate 1,301,034 downwards.
TCAATATACCTATTCCATGTTACACACTGAAGTATAGTGCTAACACTGCCATGTATGTACTGCAGTATATATCTCTATCAATCGTTGCCTGACCTCAGAAAATAAACAAATTCAAGGAAGGCAATTAATAGCCTATCCCATAAGTCATTAACATTTGATGACTAGTTTTTTGAATGGGCTCATTCAGTTTTGAAGTAAATGAACAAGTGTTAACAAGCCACCTCATTAGAATTACTTAAGCAAAAAGGAATAATTACTTAAAAACAAACCCTCTTATCAACGTGCTATTTAATGTTGTTCTCCAGCTTGATAGGGAAGTACTTTATATCACCTGGTGATTACTTGGTTTCACTTGCAGTGTAGCATCCTGTGGCCTTCCTGCAGCTACCTGGCAGTCCTGTTTTGGATAGCTGTCTTCTAAGAAATTACCCAGAACAAAATGGCCACTCCAGTGACATCGTTGAAGGGGAAAGTCTCATTCCTAGAACTTGTATTCAGGGATTATTTTTATTCTATCAGAATTTCACTATAGGATATTAAGCTAACTTCAGCCATTGATCTTTTAATCCATAAATGAGATATGTCCACTGCTGCATAGTTATTTGGACTACAGCAGACAGTAGTGCATCTGTAGATGTTTTCTGAAGTCCACAGTTTTTCATTTATCTCAGATCCAATGACTGTATGCCAACCAGGCACAGCAAAATGAGAGATGTTGGGTTGGGACTGGAAAGAGCTAAGCCTCTTGTTTTCTTCCTTTGGAAGTACATGGCTTTGGACAAGCTGCTTTTTATTTCAATGCCTCAGTCTTTTGGCCTCTAAAGTGAGGAGAGTATCTCCTTTAAAATTGTCTTGAACTTCCCAAAGAGGTGTGAGAGAGGTAGGTAATCTTGGATGATTTTCCAGGCACTAAAGGATGTTCCTACCACTTATCCTAATGTTTTGAACAGATTTGATTCTCTTGGGCAAATGACAATACACATTATGGCAATTTCGGACCAAAAATTCAGAGAGCCTCAATGTGTTTATTTCCATTACAAGGAAATAGGATGTGAGTCCTGACTTGGTGGCAAACACAAAACTTTGTTCTTTAGCAAACGGTTATTGTTGGCAGCAAAACACAGTATGGATGTGGAAAACAAGAATTGTGTCCATAGCATGTTCCTACCATGTACACTTCCCTGGAGTACACAACAGATGGTTTTCTGTAAACCAAAGACTCCAGCTTTGTAAATGTATGGTTCAAAGGTGATTTACATCACATAAACATTCTGCAGCAGGATTCCTGTCATCTCCTCAATCTTTTCTGCTCCTGAGGGTCAGACTCAAATGTTCCAGTTATTTATTGTACAGTAATTTCACGACCATAA
>PYHW01009662.1:1288922-1299614 GCA_013186435.1 Turdus rufiventris | reverse complement strand
GCTTTTTGCCGCGATTTTTCGCCGCTTTTTGGCGGCTTTTTGCCGCGATTTTTCGCCGCTTTTTGGCGGCTTTTTGCCGCGATTTTTCACCGCTTTTCAGCGGCTTTTTGCCATGATTTTTCGCCGCGATTTTTTACTGCTTTTTCGCGGCGCTTTTTCGACACTTTTTCACTGCTTTTCCGTGGCACTTTCTCACCGCTTCTCAGCGCTTTCCCGCAGCGCTTCTTGACACTTCCCCGCGGCCGCGCCGCTTCCCCCCGCTTCTCCCTGCCCGGCAGCCACGCCGGTTCCCGGTTTCCCCCGCCCGGCGGCCGCGGCTCCTGCGGTTCTCAACTCCCCCCGCACGGCCACAGCTCCCTGGGGTCCTGGCTCAGTTTGCAGACCACACTTCTGGGTTCGCAATTTTCTGAACTTTGTAGATCAGATAAGGTGCACCGGACTATAAGGCGCACTTCCAGGTTTGAGGGAAAATTTTAGTCAAAAGGGTGCACCTTATAGTCGTGAAATTACTGTAATTAATTTCAGTTTCAGCTTGTCTTCTGCTGAACAGGTCTGCTTTTTCACTTATTGACTGTTAGCAGCTGGCTGCCAAAAATGTCTTTAATCTTACTAGCAGTATATATCAATTTCTCCATGGGATCTTTTAGGTAGTGGTACCTAATGGCTGAACCAGTGCATATTATTATCCTTCTTTTTTTTTTTTCCCATTTTTGAAGAAATTTATATATTCTTTACAATTACATCAGAAAAGAAAGTTATGGTATCAATGAGTTATTTTGCTAAGCTTATCAATGAGTTCTAAAGCTAAAGGTCTGCCCAAACACAGCTTAATTCATCAGCTTGTATTGTTCTTGAAACTTTACTCCTAAGCCAGGAAAAACAATGCTGTAGAGAGACTTGGGATACCAAAGCCACAAACTATTTATTTCTGTGGGTCTAACACACTTAGGAAGTCTGTGTGTCTCTGTAGCCATTTAAAGTTTAGTGCAAAACCTTTCAATGGATTGGGTTGCCTGGTGAGCTGAGTACCAGGAGGGTGGGCAGTGGTGCAGAGACAGGATGCACACTGTCTTGGTGTAAAGAAGCTGTGACCTGAAGCAGAAGGTAATTGCTTTAGATGGAGCAGTATCTCTATATCCTCAATGTATTTATGGTTTAGTAACTTCAGAGGTTACCTGAAACTTTAAGATCTTCAATCAAGACTTACACCAGTATCTGTCATTGTAGCGCACAGTAGTATCTACTTCCTCCCACAGGTATCAAAGCCTTTTGTGTTTTCTTTAATTTACTGCCTTCACCTCAGCAGTCAGCATTGCGTTTGATTAGTTGGACTGTTTTCCAGTTAAACAACCAGGGAAAACTAAGAGTTTGAAATTCCTGTTTGTGTATACTTACCACTGAAAAAGATGAGGGACACTAAATTAGTAGTAATTAAAGTGGCATTAATTAAGCATATCTGTTTCAAGTGAGTGAATGTTGAAAGACAGCTGTTTCTGAATTGTATTACAGGCAGGGGTGTGTTGAAACAGTAGATCTTTGGTGTGGCTGGCAGGTATTTCTACAGCCTTCATCTTAAATAAATCTTGTGATTTTGTGTGGAATTTAAGGAATGTCATTTCACACGAGTTGTTTCTGCATTCTCTGTTCATTATGAACAAATAGTGATATCCTAGACACAAGACAAACATGTCCTAGTTATTCCTAAATTTTGAAATGCAGAAGAATGTTGCAAGATAAAATAAATCTGGAAGCATTTGATAGCTGTGGTACTCTGGTGCCCATTGTTATGGTAATTTTACTGTGACAGCTATCCTATTCTTAATTAAGTTTTTTTGTTTACATTGAAGATGAAATAAAGCCTAACCCCATTTTTAAGAGGAGAAATGTCCAAACAAGATACAATAGACCTTGGTAGCCACTGTAGGTGTTTTGAGCCCTGCTATTCCAGCATCCCTTTGCTCCTATTATTTCCTTGTTTTTCTTTTCTCCCATCTGCAGCAGTGAAGCTGGCTGTATGGAAATTTCTCAGAAGGAAAAAAAGGGAATATGAAATATTAATAGGTGAAGCCCTTCTGCATGGAGCAGATGAATTTAACATGCATTGAAAATACAGACTTTTAGGGTTTTTTTTGTGGGGGAGGGAGGGAGGAATTAATCCTTAGCACTACTTCTGCTTCATCTCTACTAGAATGCCAAATGTTAAATAAACAGGCTGATATGATACTGAGAGTTTAGTTGGAAAGTGATGGAATATTAAAATTACTGCATTTATATTTTTAGTAGCCTGGTATTGATAAGCTTTAAGTAGACAAAAACAAAGAAGCAGAAAAACCTGCTGTTTAATGTAGAAATGAGGGGGGAAATGTGGCTATCCTATCAATGGTTGAATGAAGTTCACAGGTGTACTCAGTGGGAAATCTGAGTATTTCTTTGGGGAGGAATGAAGTCTTACTGAACCTTGTTTTAACTCTCCAGCCTTAGGAGCTGTGTTGACAAATAATTTAAATTTGTGAGTCTAGGTCATATGAAGATTAATGTACAAACTCCTCTGCTTTTCATTTCTCTTTGATACCTTTGTTGTTTATTTTTTTTTTCTTAGAAGGGTTTTATTGCAAGTAATGAAGTATTAATTTAGAGTTATTTATTGGACAATTACTTCTAAAGGGTAGCTATGAAGTTTCTCAAAATGTACTAATGTGTAAATTAATTTTATTTTCCTCCTTTCAGTCAGTCAAGTGCAGCCACTGATCACAAGATGTTACCACAGAATCTACCTCAGACTTCACTTTTGTTCATTCATTTGCTGCATCATAGATCCCAAGGGGAGCTCTGCAGACACTCTTGAAAGTCTCTGATTGGGACATCAAGTCAAAGCATGATGACCTAATAGGAGGTCGAAGTCTCAAACACTGATTCAGCAGTTCAAGATAGCACTGCCCTTTTTATCAGTATTTCTTCTGAAGACTACAGACCTCCTGCCATTTCTTTCCTGGCTACTTCAGAAACATTCAACTGACCTTTCTTTGGTGAAGAGATCTTGACTTTTCTCTCTGGTCCTGGAAATATTAATGGAATACAGTCATGTCTACCCAGGACGAGAGGCAGATAAACACAGAGTATGCTGTATCCTTGCTGGAGCAGTTAAAATTCTTTTATGAACAGCAGTTGCTAACTGACATAGTGTTGATTGTTGAGGGCACTGAATTTCCCTGCCATAAGATGGTTCTTGCAACATGCAGCTCATATTTCAGGTAAGTATTCAAATGCTATAAAATCTGTGGTTGCTGATTTTGAGTGTAATGCTAATTGACTGACAATGTCTTACAGAGACTTAAGGATCAGTTACTTAAGTACAAAACCTAAATATCCTTACTTTTCAACACAGAGCAAAATAAAATTTCTGGCATCCTGGGACTTATTCTAGATATTTATTGTAGTTTCTACAATGAGTGTTGGGGGGAAAAAATCATACTTGTGATGGCTCATTTTCTTTAGGGAGTTGAGTCTGAATAATTAGAAAAATTCTTTTTCTGCATGCTTAATCTTTAAAATATTTAATGTAGGTAGGATAACAAGGGATTACTGAGGCTTGGCTGCAGGAATTCCATTGTTGTGTTTAACTGTAGTTTCTTAGTAGAAGCATCTGCTAAAAGTAGGGATTGCTGTGCAAGCTCATGGCCTTTTCTGAATCATCTGGTTTCCTCTGCTCAGCAAAGCCAGAAACTCTTCCCTTGCTTGAGTGTTGTGGCAATGCAAGTGGAGTTTTACTGTGTGTGGGGTTTTTTGTTTCATAGTCCCCTCTAAGATACTGTTGAAATTTTTAGTTTAGTAGCTCTTGTTTTGCAAATGTCTTGTTTTTGGTCTTTCAAAACATTTTTGTTATTAAGTGCTACCACTTTTTGTAAATGTCTTCATAGTAAGATCTGGATGATGAGGCATCATGAATTTTCTGCAGTGATTAATCATTTTTGGTTGGCAGCATAGCATAATTAATCTGCCTGTCTGGAAGGAGTTTTGAAGCTTGAAACTAGTCTGGGTGACATCCACACATTTTACCTTCCTGATGCATTGTGGAGGAATTGTAACTTTTCTTTCGTGATTAATCACAGGAACGTTTACAAAGTTGCTTTTCCTGAGACAGGTTCACTATACAGCACACATCCAAGACGCTTTCTGTACTTTGTCTCCTTTCTTGTAGAAAAGTGTGGATGGATTAATTTATTATTTTCACTTTTTAGTTAATGGAATTTTTTGCCCCTGCTGGCTTTTCTGTTTATTTTTTCATCTCGGATGAATCTGGTCCAATTTTTAGCAACAAGTATTGTGTGATCACTAGATAATAATTATTACCATTGGCCTTGTGCAGATATATAGTTCCAACAATTTGCAAAATAACAGCCACTGGAAATGTAGCCAGATTTAAGGTGGGTGGTTAATCACAAGGTTGGAAAGCTGACATGAGTCCACCCAGTGTGCTGCATCAGAATGTGCAGTGAAATCTCTTATTTGCATATGTTTGTTTATTATTTATGGAATGAGGTTTTGGCACTGGTTAAAAAATGTATCAAACTTGTGGTTTTGTTACGTTCTGTTTTTCTTCTCTACTTTGGTTTACAAAAAGATGCTCAGCTTCCTAAATTTAGCTTTATTATGAAAAATTGATAGCCCTGAAGGAGGGGGAGGAAAAGCAAAGCATCTTGCTGTGTGATCCAGCCATTGCGTGTGATTGCAGCCAGCTTACCTTCCATCTTTGTGTCTGAACGATGTGCGGCCCTGCTCTAGCACAGGCTACTCAGCAGTGTGTGAGAGCCAGAGCCTCTAACAGTTCCCTCTTCCTCTCTGTACCCTCTTGTATCTTCTTGCTTACCTTTAAATAGCTGCACAGCAACTTATTATATCAGTGATCCCTCCTAAAATGCAAGTTGCCCTGAGTTAAGGAGCTTAGAGAAATGGGGATGGGATACTGTCTCTTTGTATCAGATGCTATCTGGAAAGACTTTGCTTAGGGAGTGTATCTCCATGTCCCCCTTCACCTCTGAAGCCAGAGACAGGACTAAAAGGTGCACCCACTATACCTTCTAACTTCTCTCATGCCTGGTTTCCTTAAAAAAAAAAAAAAAAAAAAACAAAAAAAAAACACCCAAATACAAAGAGCCTTGATCTGAATTTTTAGCACAGCCATAAATACCAAACCTAAATCAATATAAAGCTCTTGAAACCAATGTCCCCCATTTAAAGAAAATTGACAAGTATGTGGCTTGTAGTGCCAGATTGCAATTAGTTCTTAACTGTGTTACAATTAAAATACCAGAATGGGCAAGAGGTGTGTAAAACATTAAGGAAACATTAACCATGTTTTAAGTTGCCTTTCTAGTCTTTTTCTGGAAGATATAATGGAAATACTCACTCTTCTTTTTTTCCGAGACTAGATCTGATAGGTTTTCTGTTATTTATTTTTGCCTGCAAATTTGAAGTATACTGCATGTTATGATGAATGATATATAAGAAATAATTCATAGAGTGCTAGTCCTTGCTCCATTTCTTCTCCTCCCAGAGGAGCATCCTTTTTGATATGACTTAGCTCAGTCCATTACATAAATCTGCTTCTTTTGTTTTAGAATCTAAAAGCTAGTTGTGTATTTTCAACAGTATTTTCTGGAGGATGTTTCTTCCCTCTTATCACCTATCACAGAAAATATTTAAATTGCATCATTAAAACTCCAAAATCACTAGAGCTGTCTGCTGATTAACACAGATGGGTTTGCATGAATATAAAGTATTTCTTTACATCAGAACGCGCTGATGTTACTCTTTTAATGTTCTGTCCAAATGTTTTATCTTAAATAGTAGATCTCAGCCTAAAGTATATCCTAAACCCCTGGAAACGGGCCTGCAAAAGGACTGTTCACCTTTAGCAGTGCAATCACCAAAGGCTTACAGGTGACTGTTTAAGATTGTTTTACTCACTGCTGATCCTTGTCTCAATATGTGTGTTTCTCCTCAGAGCAATGTTCATGAGTGGGCTGAGCGAGAGCAAACAGACACACGTACACCTGAGGAATGTGGATGCAGCCACTCTGCAGATCATCATCACTTATGCATACACGGGTAACCTGGCAATAAGTGACAGCACAGTAGAGCAGCTCTATGAAACTGCCTGCTTCTTACAGGTAGGAATGTTTAGAGGAGGAAACAGCTTCTAATCTCGGAACTGCTTTGTTCTTTTTCTCGGTAAAAGATCTTTCCTCTTTAGTAATTTCAAAACTGAATTTCCATTCACCCAGTATAGACAGCAGTTGCTTGCCAAATTTGTTTCACGTAACCATCCTTCCCTTCATGACAGTCCCTTTGGAAGGCTGGAAATAAACCAGTGCACTTCTAACCTTTAGAAAATTAGTTTTGCCAGCAGAGATAATCATGCTATGTACTTGATCTGTATGAAGCAGTTGAGTGAGTCACTGCTGTATTTTTGTGTATGTATAGTATTCCATGCCTGAACTGTTTTGTTCAACACCACATGTGGGTATTTTATGTGCTGGTGCTACATGAAAGCATAGATTGTATGTGTAATACTTCATGTGTTTCTTTGCATTACAGGTAGATGATGTGTTACAGCGATGTAGAGAATACCTAATCAAAAAAATTAATGCTGAAAATTGTGTGCGTCTATTAAGTTTTGCTGATCTCTTCAGCTGTGAAGAGTTAAAACAGAGTGCTAAAAGAATGGTGGAGCACAAGTTCACAGCTGTGTACCACCAGGAGGCTTTCATGCAACTGTCACATGATCTACTGATAGATATTTTAAGCAGTGACAATTTAAATGTGGAAAAGGAGGAGACAGTGCGTGAGGCTGCTATGTTATGGCTGGAGTACAACACGGAATCACGCTCGCAGTATTTGTCCTCTGTTCTTAGCCAAATCCGGATTGATGCACTTTCAGAAGTAACACAGAGAGCCTGGTTTCAAGGCTTGCCACCTAATGATAAATCAGTGGTGGTGCAAGGACTGTACAAATCAATGCCCAAATTTTTCAAGCCCAGACTTGGCATGACAAAAGAGGAGATGATGATATTCATTGAAGCTGCTGCTGAAAACCCTGGTAGTCTTTACTCTTCTGTCTGTTACAGCCCACAGGCAGAGAAAGTTTACAAACTCTGCAACCCTCCTGCCGACTTGCATAAGGTTGGGACACTGGTAACTCCCGATAATGACATCTATATAGCAGGTGGGCAAGTTCCTCTGAAGAACACAAAAACCAATCATAGTAAAAGCAGCAAACTCCAGGCTGCCTTCAGAACTGTGAATTGTTTTTACTGGTTTGATGCGCAGCAGAACACTTGGTTCCCCAAGACGCCGATGCTCTTTGTGCGCATCAAGCCATCCCTGGTGTGCTGTGAAGGATACATTTATGCAATTGGGGGGGACAGTGTCGGTGGGGAGCTCAACAGAAGGACTGTGGAGAGGTATGACACTGAGAAGGACGAGTGGACCATGGTCAGCCCCCTGCCCTGCGCATGGCAGTGGAGCACAGCCGTGGCAGTTCACAACTGCATCTACGTCATGGCGCACAACCTGATGTACTGCTACTTCCCCCGCTCAGATGCTTGGGTGGAGATGGCAATGCGACAAACAAGCAGATGTTTTGCCTCAGCTGCTGCTTTCGGTGATAAGATATTCTATATCGGAGGACTGCATATTGCCAGCAATTCTGGAATAAGGCTTCCCAGCAGTACTGTGGATGGGTCTTCTGTAACAGTGGAGATTTATGATGTGAATAAAAATGAATGGAGGATGGCAGCTAACATCCCTGCCAAGCGCTATTCCGACCCATGTGTCAGGGCCGTTGTCATTTCTAATTCTTTATGTGTCTTTATACGGGAGACCCACATGAACGAGAGAGCCAAGTATGCCACCTATCAGTATGACCTGGAACTTGACCGCTGGTTCCTGAGGCAGCACATATCAGAACGTGTGCTGTGGGACTTGGGGAAAGACTTCCGGTGCACAGTAGGAAAGCTGTATCCATCTTGCCTTGAAGAGTCCCCATGGAAACCTCCAACGTATCTCTTCTCACCAGATGGAGCTGATGAATTTGAGCTGGATGGAGAGATGGTTACTTTACCACCTGTATAGCTCCCAAATTAGACTGCACAACTGAGTCTGTGCTCAGTTGTAAAGTAATAAAAGAAATAAATGGTTGTGAAAGAACAGGTCTGGGGACGGGAGCTGTCTTTCATGAGTTGTATTTTTTGCCCTACCTAACACTTGCCGCCATTCAGTATGAATTAGTGAAATGAGCAGATATGCTTCCATAATCTCAAATACTATTATCAGATAATTGAGAAAAATATATGTATATCATGAGCTTGAGCATCTGACTTGTCTAAAGAATTAATTCTAGTTCTATAAAGTCTTGGTTCAGGAAAATTAGCTTCAGAAAAAAAGTAGTTACTGTTTCTAGGATGATGTCACAACTCTTTTGAAAGTATCTTCCAGTTACATTTGAACTACTTCTGGATATTCTACGTAAGTGCTAGTTATATAATTGTCAGTGTGGCCTAATTAAAGGACTGTGCTGCACTTACTAAATACTAATATCGATGTTGGTATAGTAATGCCATTAAAAGAAAAATAAACAAATCCCATGGATCTACCTGTGGTAGGAAGGGTAGATCTTCCATTGTATGGTAATATGCTGGGCAAAATGACTGCAGGTTCAGTCACGCTGTATGATGAGGTGCATGTATTCTATTTTCACTAACTTATACCTGTCTATTTAGAATACAGGTCTTCCAAGCAGCTGGTAGATTACCAGGTGTGGACTTAAGTTGCTGGGCTTGCAATAGGAATTGCTAGCCTTCATAGTGCGGGTCTATGTGGGGCTTTAATCAGTAAATGCCTCCACATTCTGTATTACAGTAACATTGGCTCATGTATATTACTTCCTGCTGCTGATGTATTTTTCCATTGTAAAACAAAGTTTTAGTGTGGATTAACCAGGTCTTTATTTTCTGTTAATTTAATAACAAGCATTACTGTAGTGTGATTGTGTATAGATATCCCTTAGCTGTCAGGTTTTTTACTTTTCGGGGGGGAAGCAAACTTCAGGAATATCCTGTGCTGTGTGTGCAGGAGAGCAGATGCCTAGTGCTGCTCTGGCATTAATCCCAGGAACCACTAGCAGTAGCGGGGTGCCACCAACTTAACATGAACACAGGTGCTTCATGACAAACCTTACTTTAGCATGTTCAGCTGCATCATGTTCTGGCACTGTATTTTGAATGACATTAATTTATTAAAAAAAGACTGAATCAAATTGCCTGAGTGTGCTTTTTGGCTGAAATAAATAGAGCTCTGCCACCCTCCCACCATGTGCACACTTGTAGCAAATAGCTTATTGAAGGCAGCTAGAAATAGTTAAGTTGCAAAAAGCTGGAAAAAAATACATTAAGTTGACTCTGCTCACTACTGCTCAGCAAATCTGGAAATTAGGTATTGAAGTCAAACTGAGAATGACATATGACTGGAATCCCCTGCTATCTTTTTTGCAAATCAGGACTTCTTCAGTCATGGTACAAATTCTGCCCTACAGAAAGCAAAGAACAACAGGCACTAAGGAGGAAATTTTCTGTAAGTTCAGAAGATGCCAGACCTATTTTCAGTCTTAAGTAATCAAGAGCAAATTTTTTTACTCTATTGTCCAGATTGACACTGGCTTTTCCTTAATTGTTTCTTATTGCAGTAAATACAACTGCAGCCTTCAATAAAGACAACACCTATATATTGTTTGGGCTAGGTCTCAAAGGGATTTACAGAGTTTTGTTTTGTATAATTATTAAAGGTTTTGACTTGAAAAGGGGCTTTAGATAAGAAAGCTGCCTTATATGAAACTCTTCGTGCTGCTTTGGCATTTTGTACCATATGAGGATTTATGGGCATGCTACCATTTTTTTTTTTTTTAATGAAGATGACATAACATTTGCATTTACCATTACATAAACCTTTTTTTAACACCTACTTTTTTTAGATAAGAGGTGTGAGGCAACTCAGGAGCTCCTGCTGATAGGTCTATTTATATTGCTTTCATGTTGCAAGCCTGTGCAAGGGAGCATACACAGAAAGACAGAGATACTCCTTTACAATGCAATTTAGAGAATCACATACCTCAAGCAAAAACATGAGCTGTATACAAGTAACTCCAGCCTGGATGGACTGCTTAGTTCTGTGGCTCCTTCTCACTTCACCCTACTGTTATCAGGCTGCATTAGGCTTTAGGATAAAGCTGTTTTAACTGCAGATAACCTATAGATAATGAAGAAGCAGAGTGGGCTCATTCTGTTACTGAGAACTTTAATGTTGAGTTTAAAATCTTATGTGTTGTTTCTTACTGGAGGAAAACAACCAAAAAAAAAGTATATTTGAATAGGAAACAAGAAATATTAAATAGGAAATATTAAATTGTGGTGGCTCTAAGTCACAACTGCCTCACAGAACCTGGAAGAACTTCATTTTATCCATTTAAGAACATATTTTGAAATACAGTCTGCATGACTTCCTGCTTGTCTGCGTATTTTTTTTTCTGTACATTACCAGTATGTTTTGTTTTTTATGTGACCCAAGATTATATAGTACATTATGTAAAATTTATTTGCTATTAATAATATGGCATTTCAAGACAAGACTAGTCAAGTG
>PYHW01009662.1:1274091-1288902 GCA_013186435.1 Turdus rufiventris | reverse complement strand
TGCTAGAGACACACTAGTAGTTCACTTATACAACTAGTTACTGAGCCAGTATTCATCCCCAAAGAAAAACAGCTGGCAAATGCTATTCTCCAGTCTAAATTCTTGCCTTGCATAATTCAAGAATGAAACTGTGCAGCCTGAAAGTGGTAGAATTAGAGAGACATTTGCAGGAAAAAAGACAACAGCTGACAAAAATGCAGTTCTCATGTCATAAATAGAGCAAATGATTAAAGCCTTGACAGAGATCTAACTAGTGTCTTAATACAAGGCTTCAGCCTAATCTTAGCCTATTCAACCTATACTTGGCTTTGAAGTACATTTACATACAAGTTTCAGTGAATCAACTGATGTCCTCAAGCTCTGCTACATTTGCAAAGAAGTTTACCTCTTTTCTGGTAAAGCTAATTTAAGTCAGTCCTACATAGTTTCAGTTTCTCTTAACTAAAGTAATTTTAAAAAGTGATCTGGCCTCTTAATTTTTAATGCATTCAATAATTTTTTGCAGTTGTTTAAACACATATATAATTGCAAGTTTAATTTTTGTTGTAAAGGATCAGTCAGATCTGGTACAATAAATTGTACCAAGCTTCTTTGCAGAGAACAGGATCAGACAAATAGTTATATTTTGTGGGGAGGGGGAAATAATGTGATAACATTTTAAAGATTATTTCAAGATTTAAAGCACTACTGTTTTTAGCAGTATTTCTCATTTCACTTCTCAATGCCTATGTTAAGATGCTCAAGCACCTGCCACATTGCAGTACAGCTAAGGGACACCTGTGGACAAACCTGCAAACCACCAAACTTATTAATCAGAACAGTGTTTTTCCTCCTTTGTTTCCCATGTCCAGCTACCTTCAAGTTGTTTTCTGTTTTTTTGCTCTGGTTTCCTACATGAAAGGAGCTATAATTTAGGCAGACTGAACCAGGCTCACCCTTAGAACCAATTTCTTTCCACTTCATGCTTAACATTAGCCACACCAAGTTCTGTTTAGTTCCACTTTCAGAAGTATTTAAAATACCTCTCTCCTACAACATTTCTCATGAGTACAGTTCAGCAAGATAAGAATTCTTACAGAGCTATAAACCCAGAGAAGAAGTCTGAAGAGAAAAAAACCATAAAATGATTTCCAAAATTTAAGAGTTGACACATGATTCAGTCAGCTCTTTGGCACATGACAAAATCCATATACACACACATTTTTCACAGCAGCAAAGTCAGTAACCACAGATCATATTAGGCAGTATGTTAAGCTCTGTGTTATTTTTTGCCACTTTCTGGTATGCCTGGACTTTTAAATTCTCTACTGTGTTTCTGCGTACATTTCTTCAGACATGAGATCAACTGAATTCCATTTTCCGCTATTTTCTATCTATTTCATATAGTATGCAAGTGATGTTATTTCCCATATTGTTTTTAAGACAAGATGACAGCTGTACATCTGCCTTCACTTCAAATAACTGTTCTTCCTTCAGTCTAAACATTCTTGCTTGATTTTGCACACCTGATCCAGAAAGCAGTGCCACATTATTGGTGACCTGGGTTCAGACAAAAACAAAAGATTTTGTAGGTGTTCTCTGCTACTATTAAGGCAAACAGTAATTGTGCTTTCATCAATATTAGTCAATAAATTCAGAGGTGGAAGAAACCTCCCCCCTTACTTGATCAGTTGATTTTGAATTATTACTACAAGAGGAGCAATATATGATTCAATAATTTTGACTTAAGATAGCTATAATTCCAAGTTCCATCCCAACTGAGATTAAGCCACCTGTGTACAGATGTTATGCACACATGATGTCAATTTCCAGGGAATAAGGTAATCTGAGTAAGGGTCACTGTTTAACTGACAGAGGTCATCCACTTCCCTATTTTTTTATTAATCCAAACACTGCTTCTGATGTTTGTTAAAGAATGGGGTCAAGACCAGAAGCATCACAGAAGTAAAGCTCTGTGCCTGCTCTTTTTAAGTCAGTCCCTTCTCTAATAAAGCATTAAAGACTCAAAACACCAGGAAGCAATTTGTCATACATCTTTAATCAGAATACAATGATGTAGTGCTTCTCCCTTTAATGAATACTTGTTGCCCTTTTTAATGGAAACCAAATACCAGCAAGCAAGTAAAATTGCAGTGCATAAAAAGTATGACATAAATTCATCTTTCAGTATCTTTGCACAACTACTTGCACATGGTCAGAAAAACCCTAAAAGTTCTTAGGGAATTGCAACCATTCTCTAGGCTAATTCACATATAAATGTTACCCAAGGCAGTCAGTTTCCTCCTGGACAACCCATTTACCAAATCATTCTCAGACAGGTACAGTGACAGCTGCAGTAGAAGTTATGACATTTTAAAACAGCTCACTATGACAGAGAACTGGATGTGCAGCAATTAATTTACACATCTTGATTTTGACCAGATGTCACAATCCACAGAATCTACAAGTTATTTTGAAGCTAAATCGACACCAAAATTTTAGTTGTACTTGAAATTCTTATTGATGTAAGAGAGGTCTGTGACCTCCTGAGGACTTCAATTCACAACAAGCAGCACCCCACAGGGAATAAAAAGTTACTCTAGAGAATCCTTTTGTCCTAAATTTGCACAAAGCAGCATCCATAATCAGTTTAAATGGAAGACAAATTTCAAAAAGACTGCCAGTGAATTACAAGCAGCTACCAATATCAAAACCAGATGCCTGCAAGTGTCTTCGGGTAGAATTAATTTATTACAATAATACAGCTTTCTGAGCAGACAGAACTTTAAACTGGCTGGATGTATTTTATTTTTTAAGCAGCACAGGAAAAATCAAATACATGATTTGTGTGCTCAATTATCAAGCAGAAGTTCCTATATTTAAAAACTGCATTCACACCTTCATTTTTACAATTAAATACTGCCACATTAGTTTCTCTGCTTAGTAATAATTTGTATGGAAATCAGAAGCTTGTTTAGGCAAATTATTATATTTAATTACAAAGTGCTTAAAGCAGAAGTACAAAGTCAAACAAGAACAACATATCAAAACATTGACCTAAAAATTCTAATTAAATTGTGACATTTGAGGAAACTGGTGTGAGATGTGTACAGGAATTAAGGTTATGACATGAAAATGACTGATGAAAGATGCTGAAGACTTCAGTCAAACAAAATATAAGGTCAGCAATACTTAAGTCTTGTGGGATTTTGGGGACTTATATCTCCTATCTATGCTCAACAGATATGCTGGCACATACAAAAAGCTGAGGTGGATGCCGGTGATGAGAGAAAATTGAGAGATGTGCTATTGTGTTACCTGTAAGTCAGTGTGTGCTGCATGTTGACAGCCAGAAATATCTTCATAATATCAAATCATGACAGCTGTAATAAAACCTTCACAGCTGACTAATCAGAGGTACTATCACCAATTCACTTAGGACCCATTGTTTCTCACAGTGCAGAAACAGATGTCAGGGCTTTTGAAATGGAAGTCAAGTGCCTAAACCTTTCTGAATAATTAATGATGCCTGCACTGGAAATATTAAAACAGAGCTGAGGAAAATAACTTGCATTTGCATTGGATTTAACTAAAGAGGTTACAAGCATTAAGTTGAGAAATACATGAGCTTAGATGAATCTCAGTGGCTGCATGTCTTCCTCCAGTCCAGAAGTAAACTTAAGAAAATGTGTTGGAGAGCAAATATAGATGTTAATGAAGACAACTAATTATGAATATCACTTCATCTCCACCTACTCATTGAGTCTTAATCACTTTTTAAATCTGAGTTTAAATCCAAGTCCAACTTGCTAGCAGGGTGCCAGTTCTTAAAAACACTGAAAAGTAACATAATTTTTTAATTCTGTCATTTGTAACAAAAGGAAAACACTCTTAATCAGGCTGTATGTTTGGTTCCACAACAGACAGTTGGGACAGTGAGAAAAAGGCTGCAGAGAAAGATCTGTGTGGCTTTCTTGCCCATAACAGAAAAATTATAAAAATCACAACAGAATCACTGTACAAAGCAACAAGCAGCTGATGAGGGCATCTCATTCTGTCTTTCCTCAGATTAATCCAGCAGAAAAAAAACAAAGGTCAGCTTTCTAATACTTCTAGGTCAGTGGGGGAATCTGTGGTAATAAGGGGAATGCAGAGAGCTAATAAATCTGCCATATAAATTTGGAGCATTTAAGAATTCAACAGAAAAATTTAGGTGAGGAGGTGACAAAGACAAGGATATTTAAAAGGGATCCTTGAAAGTCCTGCTTCTACAGCTTGTACACATAAATATCAACCACTTGCCTGGCTTCTAGAACTCATCATTGAGAACTCCTTAAGCCTAAATCTACTTAGGTATGTCTTAAGTTGCTGAAGTTAGTTTTAAAGGTGCTTAAAACCTTTATGTATCTTTCTTCAGTCTTCATTACAACATGGACCATGACCACTTAAATCCCAAAGCACAGATAACGTCAGTCATTCCACAAAAGCAAATTATTATTTTGGGTTATTTTCTTACCTGCATGGTGATTCAGAAAGCTCTAGACACACCATGAATAAACAGCTCTAGTCTTAATTCAGCACATATAAAGTAATACCTAATCTTTAAAAATATATAAATGTCTATTACAGAG
This sequence comes from Turdus rufiventris, assembly GCA_013186435.1. Lineage (NCBI taxonomy): Eukaryota > Metazoa > Chordata > Aves > Passeriformes > Turdidae > Turdus > Turdus rufiventris. Next base: position 1,284,292 of record PYHW01009662.1, on the reverse strand, counting down.
CTGTGGAATAAAACAGAAAAGAGCATCAGAAGTTTTAGGAGAGATACAAAGAAACAGAAACCAGGAGCAATAGCTGCAGTTTGATAGATACATCTTATTTGTGTGTCAGAAGCAATAAACTAGTAGAGCTTTAGGGGCATTTTTGCCCTTCTCAAATCAAACTACTCAAACTGGCTGTTTGCCTTTAGGTGTTCCATAGTCATTCTATCTAGTCTGTCCTGGAAAAAAAAAAATTAAAGAAGGCTTCAAACCAGATCCCATGTTTTCAAATCAATGAAGCGAAAAAACTGACAACGAAGTTGCTGGACAGTGACAATATGATGCAAATGTGGCTTTTCTATTAACTTTACGAATGCACATAAGGAATCCAAACAGAATTTCCTAAAAAAAATTTGAGCTTTCTCGTTTATCTCTTGTGCAGCTGCTGCATTTTATTTGAGGAATATGAAATATAACCATGACTACAAATCTTGACCCCAGAAAAGAACATGGCAAAATGCTGACAGATACTGATGAGGCAATAAACTAAGAGCCTTTTGGTACAGAAAGTTGGAACACTTGATAATGTAATGTAGAAAATGTTAAGAGCAACATGTGGGGATGTCAGAAGGCATCTAGAAGCATGCACATTGCAAGAAAGCAGGAAATAATCTCCCTTGGAATCAAGAAATGTAAGAAATGTACACTTAGATACAGAAAACACCACATGCACGTAGGAAATATAGCATTATGCCACATCTTTTCAAATTAACTATTATATTTCTTCACACAAGGATACGAACTGTGCTGTTCTAATTACTCTCAACTCTAGTGTTACTTCCTTACGAAAAAAGCAATTATCCAAACAGTACATTCCCTGAGTTGACGCAGAAAATCCACACAGCTGATTTTCATTCAGAAGAGTCCTCATAACTCTACTGGGGAAAAAAAAAAACAAACAAAAAAAGCACACAGAGTTTGCTACTGTGCTAGTTTTTGGTTTAGCACTTCATATTCATACGTATGTAACTACATTAATGTTGTAATTACATCTTAACTTACAAAACTGTCTATGATCCAATCCCAATTTGGGAGAAATGCTTTGTAATTCTTTCCCTGAAGAGAGCTCTCCAGCTGGAATCCTGTTCACATCCCAGGGTAAAAACTCAGCCAAAACATACACTAAGGTATGAAGGCCTACTGCGTAACATGAAAAAAACCTACTGATTTTGCAACTGTCACACAGATTTGGAGACGCAAAGAGAGCTAGATACATTCAAACAACTCTACATGGATACAGGGGATAAAGAAAAAAAAGAAAAAAAACAAAAAAACCCTTGTCGGCCACAGTCTTACTCTGCACTTCGTTGATTTTAATTTGCAGGTAAAAGCGTGGAAGTTCCACCCTTTAACGGTTGTTGCAGAGATTCTCTCAAATCCAACCTAAATGAGGAATTATTATTTATATTTATATTCTGTTTATTTCTAACAAGAATTCACAAACATTTGACTATCTGGATTGAAAAATAGAACTACTTTACATAAATATCTTCAACATCCAAGAAAATGTACAAATCTAAAGTCAAACACATTTGGCTTGCAACAAGCCCCATTTGCTATTGTCTTCATAAAGGCTCAGTTTTAAAGAGAAGTAGTCATTTTAAATATAACCAAAACACTGCAAATGCCATCCCATTGCATGGTGACACTCACCATTCTTCTATACTTCTAGGGAAAGTGAATAATAACATTCCACATCTGCTTGCAAGCACACCATATACCTTATTTTGGTCCTGGGTAGGTAATCTCCACTCCTACATTTTGGAGTGGTCTTTTTACAGCTCAGAGAAAGATTGCACCTGAAATAGTCAGCAGCATTCTGCCAAACCAGCATTTAGTCCCCAAGGCTTTGGGTTGAGTGTGTGAAAGTGGAAAACCATGATGACATTGCTGATTTTGCACTTGTGAAGGCTCCTCCAACAGACTGACCTGCAATACAAAACAAAGATCAATAGTGAAGTGTCAACTTTACTGAGTGGCCTACAAAGAAATATTTTTTTAAAAGATACTTAATCAGTTGTCCAGTTTGGGATTTAAAATCCAATTCCAGACTCTGTGCCAGAAAATATTCAAAGAACTTGAACACAGTAGCTCAGCAGAAATGGGCTAGGGTGTCCTTTGCCTGGGAAGGCTTGGTAGATTTTGGGCTGAAAGGCACTCCTGACCAGAGTGCACCACCGCGAAAAGAAAGACAGACTCCAACAGAATAAAAGAGAAAGTAAAACAATTTTTGGTACAGCTAATGCCAAACAACTATCTGATCCCTTAATGGATGAACTCCCATTAACTCACACTGCAAGATGACAATGTGTCCCTGTTGAAGTGTAACAAGTACTTTTCCAGAAAGTTACAAACTGCTATGAAATCTGCAGAAACTGACACAAGGTCTTTTTCTGATCTCAATCAGCTTTGGACAGTTTCAGTCAAAATGATATCAAAGTTGAGAATAACTCAATGCAGATGCTAGTCAAAGTATTGTCTTGGGTCGTAATACAGGATGTGACCAAAAGTATTTCTGTTGAGACCAGGTGGGGCAATGATCCTTATCTCCATGGGCGATATTCTGCTAATGGGCCATCTGTTAAAACCAGGTGGGGCAGTCATCTTTATCTTTTCACAACCCATCCTTCCTCCACAGAGGTATCTTCTGCTAATGGCCCACTGAGTCCCACTGTATGACTGATAAATTATATCATCCCATTGGGAGATGCTCCAGCCAGGGGGGAGGAGCCAAGCCTCAACTATCTAGATAAAAACTGAGATTTGGAAAACCAAGGTAGTCTTTTTTTTTTCCAGTGGATCCCAGAGGAAAACCGTACCTTTCCACATCATCACTGGAATTTTGGAGGAAAACTGCACCCTTCTATAGGACCACTGCTTAAACTGAACCACATCTGTCACTTCAGGAGGACTGCAGCCACCATTTAATCAGACTGCTACCAACAATATGACTGACAGGGCGTCAGGTTGTATTCTGACTCTGTCAGTGTTTTGGGTTTGTTCTTTGTATTACTATATTTCTATTTTAATTTTCATAGTAAAGAACTGTTATTTCTACTCCTGTATCTTTGCCTGAAAGCCCCTTGATTTCAAAATTATAATAATTTGGAGGGAGGGGTTTACATTCTCCATTTCAAAGAGAGGCCCCTGCCTTTCTTAGCAGACACCTATCCTCCAAACCAGGACAAGTATTTACCAGATTACAGTAATTTCACGACTATGAGGCGCACCGGATTACAAAGTGCACCTCCGGGAGTCGGCAAATTTCACAACTTTGTACATTATATAAGGCGCAGCGGACTATAAGGCGCACCCTTTTTTTACAGTGAGGAGCTGTGCCATGCGCAACAAAGTAATGAAATGGTAACGGAATCGAGCGATCGTAGGGTTTACTGGCAGGTGCTCAATTTGCAAATGTTTTTCACAGATTGATGTAGCCTTTAAACACAGCCCCAGGCGCCCTCCCCATGCCACAGGCCTCGGTACTCCTGCGTGCCCCCGGCACCGGCTGGCAAGCCGCAGCTCAGGGCAGCTGCAGCTCACAGCAGTTTGAGGCCAGCAGCTCCCTCCCTCCCCGCACAGCTCGGGCTGGGGCCGGTTTTTATCTCCCGTGCCTGGGCTGCAGCCGGCATCGGCTTCTTCCCCACCGCGCCTGGGCTGTGGCCGGCACCACCGCCTTTCCACCTCGCGCCGGGCCACCACCGGGCTCACCCTGGCCCGGTGCTGCCCCAATGCTGCTGGGCTCGCTCCAACCCGGCGCTGCCCCACCGCTGCCAGGCGGGCTCAGCTCAGCGCTATTGTGGGCTTGCACTTCCGGGTTGGTAAATTTCCAAATTTGTGCATATATAAGGGGCACCAGACTATAAGGCGCACTTCCAGGTCTGGACCAAAATTTTAGTCAAAAGGGTGCACCTTATAGTCGTGAAATTACTGTACATGGAATCTCTTACCTGAACATCTCTCTTCTCACATGCACCTCCAGGCCACGCTGGAAAAGGAATGTCCACTAATTTCTTTATCTAGCTGCTTCTATTTCTGCTATTACACAGTGTATGGTATTACACAATGTATGGGGCCTCACTCAGCAGCATTACCCATCAAAATGTTGCTCTGATTTGTGCATGTTAAAAAGTATACTTGGACTAAAACAGAATATAACTAAGAAATGGGATGCTTCTTCAAAAAGGATCCAGAATAGATGTAAACAGATTCTTACCTACAGCTTTTCCTGTTTGCACCACATTCCGGCTGGTAGAAACCATCACATTTCCAATCTTCTTTCCACGTTCACTGTTTTGCACTGAGCTGAACAAGAGAGATACTGAAAGCGGTTAGTTGACTGACTTCTTATTACTCCCAGGTGTAAAAAACTAGTTAAAGTATGTATCATTACATACAGATTTACACAGCATACAGATATATATATACATAGCTCACATATATGGTCACTCCAAACTCCTGCATTCATCTTATCCACAGAGACCAATTAGGCAAGCTTCTCAGAGGATTAAAAGATGTTGCCATCAGGACAGGAAATCAAAACACCCAATGGTTCATTCTCACACAGTATATTTTAAACTTTTCACAGACTCCATCGAGTTGGAAAAGATGTTTGAGATCATGGAGTACAGTCCAGGACTGAACACTACCCTCTCAACCAGACCATGGCACTGAGATACAGCCTTTCCTTAAACACCTCCAGGGACAGTGACTCCACTACCTCCCTAGGCAGCCCATTCCAGTGCTCAATCAACCTTTCCTAAACATTTACCAAAATGCATTTATGATCAAAATTACAAAGTCAGATTTGCAGTAGTTCTGGGAATTCTTAGCCCTAATACCTTTAAACAAAACAAAAAGCATAATTGATCAGTCCTTATTTCTAGATAGAGCTTATTTTGTATCTTCATCTAAAGATTAAATTTTGATCAAGGACAGTTTACATTCATGCTTTTGTTAAAGAAATGCAAGAAAATTACAGACATGGTTATCATTTGGAAAGAAAAGCACAAAAGCAATCACTTCTACTGCACAAGTACAATCACTTGAAAATAATCTCATTTAGTTTTAAATTGCAACTTTCAAGTCCACATTTCAGGCTTTGAAAGCCCACTAATGTAAAACTTAACATCATGCCACCTTCTTTTCCCTCTTTCAAAATCTTCAGTGTAGATGGAAAAAGCAGAAAACACAGAACACACCAAAACCAAGTCTAGGCTCAGTCTGCAAAGCAAAGGCAAGTACAGTAACTCCACGTGTATAAGGTGCACCCTTCTGACTAAAATTTTGGTCTGAACCCGGAAGTGTGCCTTATACTCCGGAGCACCGTATATATGGACATAGTTCAGAAATTTGCCAACCCAGAAGCGCGAGCCAAACCGCATGGGGCCGTAGGGCGGGACAGGGGGCGGGGAGGGTAGGGCGCAGCTCCCACAGGGCCGCGGGGCTCAGGAGGGCTCGGCATGTGTCCTGGTTTGGAGGACAGGTGTCTGCTAAGAAAGGCAGGAGCTTCTCCTTGAAATGGAGAATGTAAATCCCCTCCTCCAAATTACTATAATTTTGAAATTAAGGGGCTCTCAGGCAAAGATATGGGAATTAGGAACAACAGTTCTTTACTAGGAAAATTAAAATAGAAATACAGTACTACAAAGAAACAAACTCCAAACACTGACAAAGTGTCTTAGGTTACAATACAGGATGTGATCAAAGTATGTATTCTATCACTATCTGTTGTGACCAGGTGGGGCAGTGATCCTTATCTCTGTGGGAGATACTCTGCTAACGGGGTCATCCACTGAAACCAGTAGGGCATTGTTCTTTATCTTTGCCCACCCCATAGTTCCTCCAGAGAGTTATCTTCTGCTAATGGCCTACTGAGTCTCACTGTGTGACTGATAAAATTACTTTATCCCATTGAGAGTTGCTCCAGCCCGGGGGGAGAGCCAAGCCTTTCTTACCTAGAAAAAAACTGAAATTCTAGAACACCCAGTAGCCCTTTCTCTACTGGACTCTAGAAAAAAAACGAGATTTCTCCACATCACTACTAGACCTGTGGAAGGAAACTGCACCTTCTACAAGACCACTGCTTCAACTAAACCACATCTGTCACTGCAAGAAGACTGCAGCCACTATTTAATCAAACTGCTACCAACACCCTGCCTGATAGGGTTGTATTCTGACTTTGTCAGGGTTTGGAGTTTGTTTCTTTATAGTACTGTTATTCCTAATTCCCATATCTTTACCTGAGAGCCCCTTGATTTCAAAATTAAAATAATTTGGAGGGAGGGGGTTTACATTCTCCATTTCAAAGAGATCTCCTGCCTTTCTTAGCAGACACCTGTCCTCTAAACTAAGACACAAAGTCAGAGTACAACCTGACACCCCGTCAGGGTGACACCCGTCAGTCAGGGTGCTGGAAGCAGTCCCATTAAATGGTGGCTACAGTCCTCCTGCAGTGACAGATGCGGTTTAGTTGAAGCAGTGGTCTTGTAGAAGGGTGCAGCCTCCCTACGAAGATCCAGTGATGATAGTCCGGTTTTCCGCTGGAGTCCAGGGAAAGAGGGCGATTTGGTGTCCCAGAATTTCAGTTTTTATCTAGGTAGGAAAGGCTGGGCTCTCCCCCCTTGCTGGAGCAACTCTCAATGGGATAAAGTAATTTTATCAGTCACACAGTGGGACTAAATGGGCCATTAGCAGAAGATAACTCTCTGGAAGAAGGATGGGGGGGTGCAAAGATAAAGAACAATGCCCTACTGGTTTCAATGGATGGTCCATTAGCAGAGGATCTCCCACGGAGATAAGGATCACTGCCCCACCTGGTCATAAGAGATGGTGACAGAATAGATACTTTGATCACATCCTGTATTGTAATCCAAGACAGCACAGCTGGTGGGACTGTTACTGATTGGTTACTTTGTTAGGCGTGGATGCTCGTTGCAAAAAAAAAAAAAAACAAACCAGTGCGCCTCATACTCCGGTGCACATTATATATGGACAAAGTTCAGAAATTTGCTCCCGTGTGCCTTATACTTGTGAAATTACTGTAATTCTGATGAGGATCTAGTATCAAAGTCCCACGTTCAGAATAATGCACTCTTGTAAAAATACTTATTATTAGAAGCACACTAGGAACTACTGGTCCTTTTACACTGATGTCACACTACCCAGAAGAATTAGTAACTCCCCTTTCAAAAAAGGGGACAAAACCAGGCCAAACAGACACCTACAGCGGTTGCAAATTAAGACTTTGTAGAAAGATCGTCCATTAACAGAGAGAGACTGCTGTTTTATGGTCAGCATAGCTAAATGACGAAAGAATCCATTTTGCCTAGTACATAACCCCAGGCTGAATTCTGGCTTTATTTAGCACTTAACAGCTATGGAAAAAACTTGTGTTTTAGGCTTGAATTTTAAAGGCAGCAGTTGAAATCAAAGTTCAGCTGAGTCTTGTACAATAAGACTATGTGGAACTCATTCAAAACTTGTAACTTGAAGGAACTGCACCACATCTCACTATGCATACAGTGAACTTTGAGTTTCAGAACAATGCTGCATTAAAAACCAGCTAATTAGAAAGGGAAAAAAAAAAAAAGCTGTTTTGTCCTAATAATGAGACCTAAAGTCAAGTCACTGATAGAGGTTTTAATAGCTTAGCTGACAAATTAAAAGTAAATGTACAAAAGCCTTATAATTGCAATGCAAAAAATCAAGGCTGTATTATATAAAGTCTAACACAAAATAGTGCATTTGCCCCTTTTTTAAAAATTATTATTTATTTCAGGCAAATGTTTCATCTTTAGATGTGGTGCTGTTTTGCAAGAGAACTTCTGAGTATAGTTTCATGAAGATAGCCAATTTGAATCCTTATCTTGTTTAGCTCACGATAACAACAGTTATACAGTTATTGATATTTGACCACACTTCTAAGAAATACAAATTAAAGCACTATGTACTTACTGTGACAACCTTAACTTAACATCTGATACAGAGTACTGTCCCTGGAATGGATGGCTAGAAGGAGAGAAAAAACCCAAGAAAACATTAATTTCTTTCACATGATGAATCTGTATCACACAATTATTAGCTATATCCTCCTCTGTGACTCAGTAAAAAAAAAATTTAAATATTTTGCAGCTATACTACTCTATTGCTTCACAGAAGTCTGGGTTGCAATGACTATTCAATGACAGATGTCTTATGAACTACCTGAAAGATGCCTTCTATTTACAGATGAGATATTAACAACCTTTTTACACTAAGTCAAAAGCACCTCCTTCCAGTAACACATGGCAAATGGAAAACATCCTTTAAGTAGACCAAAAGAGCTTTGTAGGTCTGCAGCAACTGACAAAGTAAAAGCAAACAAAACTCCCTGCAGCAGAGTAATAACCCACACTAAACAGAACACATGCACGTGCACAGCCAACAGTGGTACCAAGCCTGGCATCACATCTTTCAGTGAAAATGCACACAAAACAGCCAGCTCCTCTCTAGCCCATCAGTGTCACCAGTATCCCTGCATACCCAGAAGCAATTAATAAATAGCAGAACCATCTGAGGACAATTCCCAAGGAATGACAAACTTTCTGTAGCTGGGGACAGCTGACAATCAACTTGAGCAAGTTTCACTTCTTCTGACTCCGGATATGTCTTTCTTCATAAAACTACTGCCCTGAATTTGAGTAAATACTACGAAGTTTCCTTACCTAGAATTTACCTCTGCAAGAGCTGGATGCTTGTTGCTATTCCATACTCTGTAGTTGTGAGTATTTTTCCAGGCTGTTACAAATGCTGTTCCAAAGTCTGACAAAATCTTTTCATTGTCTGATAAATTAAAATAAAGACAAGAATTTGAAGAAATTAGAGATGTTAGAAGACAAATTACTTTTTTCTTGTAAGAAAAATTTCATTTTTCCAGGCTCTTATCAAGCCAATAACAATTAAAAATCCAGTACTAAAACCTGGGTACTTCAAAAATTATTTATTTTTATTTTAAAGTGTCAAAAATATACAGTACCAGAGAACAAGAGGAAAAAAAAAAAAAAAGCTAAGAATTACTTTTCTTAATTTTAATTCATTTATAAAGCTCTAAGAACTCAACTGAGAAAAAAAGTAATCCAAATATATGTCTCTTGACTTTTTCTCTGGGCAATGACAGGAAAGGGAAAAGAATGGCCACAGAGCAACCAAGAACAAGAACATAATTTGCAGTGGTCTTGATCAGATACACTGGGCTTTGCTGTACTGTTATTGCTCATACAAATCTAGTAACTCCCAAATCCATTCCAAAACTGCAGAAGGAAATACTCTGGAACAAACTTATCATAATAACAACACCTTTAAAACCCTGAATAGTATAGGAAATAATTTAACAGCCAGCCAGTGCAGTAGTTCCCAGAAAACCCTGATATTTCATATCAATCTGGTAATCCTCTTAAAATACTAATTTTGTCAAACCAAGAACTTGGCATCTTCCAGACTTTAAAATCAGGTTCCCAATCCCATGCTTTCTCACATATACCACAAAACAAATCTGAATTTAATTAGTATGAATAGAGAAAAATCATTATGAGAATGAAGTTAACAGGATGAATGCAGGACAAGCTAAACATTTTCCACAAATAAAAAACACTGATTCTTTTATTTATATTCATACAAAAGGTTGGAACATAGAGTTTCCTTCTGAGGTAAAGCAAAAAATGTTGAGCTCCAGGAAACAAAAGCTTGTAAAGCCTGTAAATGACACTTTTCTCAGATGTGAATCCCTACTTAGGACCACAGCAAGAAGAGAAAAGAGCTAAAACAGTCTATCAAAACTTCCTGAAGATAGATGCTTAACTTCATGTCTCCTTGAATCCAAGTACAGTAGTTTCACGAATATAAGCCGCACGGAGTATAAGCCGCATTCCCGGTGTGTCAGCAAAGTTCATGTCTTTGTCCATACACAAGCCGCACCCAATTATTAGCAGCTCTGTCATTGGCAGCGAGGACCCGCGTGCAACAAAGTTGCCAAATAGTAACAATCGCGGGATGGCGGCGTTTACTGGCTCGGCTCAGGCCGTGAGGGCTCGGGGCTGCCGACGGGGTCAGGTGGCCCAGCTGCCACTTGGCGGGGCCGCTCGGGGCCGGCCGCCGCCGCTGCTGGGCTCGCTCGCCCCGGCCC
>PYHW01009662.1:1177893-1273218 GCA_013186435.1 Turdus rufiventris | reverse complement strand
GGCTTATATTCGTGAAATTACTGTAGTTTCCAAAATTAACTTCAGGTTGCAACACAATCTAGAGTACAGTCAGATTTTTAAGTCTCATCCCATACATGTTTCAGGTACTTTTACTTATGAGGAAAACTTAATCAAGAAGATATTCTAATAAGAAAGTATCCGTAAGACTGTGAATTAAGGATTACATTAATTTCCCAATTACAAGCCGCACTGATTACAAGCTCCATCTCTGGGTGTCGGCAACATTTCCTTCTTTGTCCATACATAAGCCGCACCTGATTATAAGCCGCTCTGTCGTTTGCAGCAAGGACCTGCGTGCAACAAAGTTGCCAAATAGTAACAGAATCGCGGGATCATGGGGTTTACTGGCTCGGCTCAGGCCACGTGGGCTCGGCGCATTCGGGGTTGCTGACAGGGCCAGGTGCTGCCCCATGGTGGCAGGCACAGATGGAGCCCGCCGGCACACACGGCGGTGGCGGCAGGTGGGGATAGAGCCTGCTCCTGCAGCGGCAGGTGGGAGCCCCCNCCGCCTCTGCCCCAGCCACGGGGCTGGCAGGAGGGAGTCCCCACCTCCCCCCCAAGCCGCGGGGATGGCAGCACAGAGCCCCCCACCTCTCCCCCAGGCTGCACTGCCTGAAGGAGGAAGCCCCCACCTCCCCCCACCTCCGCGCTGCTGGCACGGAGCCCGGCTCCACCCGCCACGCAACAGAGTAACCAATTTGTAACAATTGCGAAATCCCGGGTTTTACTGGCAGGTGCTCAGCTCGGCACCCTGGCTGGGACCTCCGGGGTTGGAAATTTCCGAACTTTTTTCATGTATTAGCTGCTTCTGAGTGTAAGTTGCATTTCCAGGGTGGAAGCAAAATTTTAGTCAAGATGGTGCAGCTTATAATCGGGAAATTACTGTAATAACAAGCTTGTCAAGAAGTAACAAGGATAGCCAAAGACAACTGAAAAAGCAGTCTAAAATGAAACTAAGCAGAGGGCATTCCACTGACAGACCACATGGCAGCAACAGATCAAATGCTTGACACGCTCATCCTCATCTCCATCCCTAGACAAGGTATCTGTTCTACCTGGTTGCAGCACAGCAGCAAGCAGTGCATGAAGATAAGCACTGAACTGAGCCCTGATCCACTCATCTCCTCCTTCCCATCCAGTGCCATCAAGGAACACATCATCTCTGTTCTCAGTTACATGCTTCACCAAGTAATCTGAAAATCTTAGGTCAGCAGTTGTTGGGTTCAGGATCTTACGGAGTTCCGGATCGTGGATTTGCACATAAGCATCTTCTATCTGTTTGAAATAATTCCAAGGGTAAATATTTATCCAAATAAAAGTGTTTATACAAACTTTACACTACTACATATTGCTACCTAAATCTAAATCCTCATTTCCCCAAAAGAAGAAACAAACGGCCAAAGAAACAATGAACTAACTGTTCTTAGAAAGATACTGCTCTGATATATCCAGAATTTGGTCAGGATTTGGCAGGGGAAGTATGGTGCTCTTCGATTATCACCTCTATTTATTAAGCTAATTACCTATATGGAACCATCTTAGGTAACTAGAAGTTGATTATATAGTTGTGTCTATATAATCAGTGAGTGTTTTAGATAATGTGGTTTTACCCTCTTGATTAACTCATATGGAAGTCAAATCAGTACCTGTATTTGATTCTCATCTTGCAAACACTTATTTTTGAAGTCCTCACTAAAAAGCCATGAAAAAGCCCGTGATATGAAAAATGAAATTACATCACCAACACAAGAAAAATTTGACAAGTGCCCAGCAAATCCAAATATCAGATACATATGAAAACATGGACAATAGTTTTGCACAGTTTATCTAATCCTGTCCTCCCAAGTCATAGAAATTCAATAAACTTCTGCATTTGAGAATTTGTTTCATATGGAAGGAATGCATATGAAACTGTAAAGCTACATTTAAAATAGAACCTCAGCTCCCCCCAGCTCAAATACAAAGATCCATACTTCCACAATTGCATCACTCAGGTGTTTCTGCTGACGGAACAGGATATTGGTAGCTCCTGCAACAAAGCCGCGGACTGTCACATCCGACAGGAGATGATGCTGCTGCAGCGCCATGTATGGCAAACAAAGGTACCCCTGGAGCAATATAGACATTCAGAGAAATAACATTTTAAAAAATGCCTGTATGCAGAGGTTTTCCTAATAAAAACCAGCATATTTCACCCAGAATAAACCTTAGTTATTACAGTTTCAGCCACAATCATCTGTTGTTTTGCTACATTTGTGAAGCAAAGCCATCAGATTACACATTAATTACATTTTTCAAGCGACTGTGTTGCCTTTCAGGCCCACGATTGAAACTGAAATCCAAAGCAAAGGACAAGAATTTAATGTGTTTGTAAGGCAACGGAATAAGAGCAGTAACAAACAACAAGAATGAGGCCTCAGGTCAGTTCAGAGACAAGAAGCCAATGGAGATAAAGATTCATCTCTCTAGTTGTGCACATGATGTCTTCTGGTAGTTGTGAGGCATGTAATGCAGGAAAGTTACTGACAGCTATCCACATTTTGTGGGTGGAGATTTCAAGACACCAGAGATAGCAATCAATTTTTGATAAGCATATGTAAGTCTGCCTTAAGAAGGAGCAGGACAGAAAGCAGCACACTGTGGCTTTTATTTACTTCAGAGTGGTAAATTAATCTAGTATCCTGCACTCCAGATCAAAAAAAACCCTTGAAACTTTTTGAAAAAAGGCTTTGAGTTAGTCATTAAGGGATTATTTAGAGGTAGATGTAGGTAAATTTCTTTTTAAACATAGGACCAACATTTCCCGACATCTAATTTCAGCTGTTCAACTGCATAAAGTCCAAAGCAATTTATTCACTAGGGCTAATGGCATATTGGACAGAAACAAACAGCACACACACTATCACCCAGTATGTAGTAATTGGAAACATACTGAAAAAAGAAGCATAATTACTCCCTTTTGTTATATTAGACACAGGGATGGCCTTAGAGATGACAAGCACTTATCAGCTGAAAACAAACAACCTGTGTCTAAGGAACAACAGTGCTTTGAAAGGAATCAAAAACCTAAAAAGGAAAGTTTTCAAAAAATACAGCTTAAGAAGAAAGAAAAAGAAGGTTTAATTACTGTATACTAAAGTAGCAAAGTCTGGGAAATCTTTCACTATTGAAAGTATCAATTTTCTGTTTACAAGTGCACATTTGTAAGTACAACAACTTTTATTTCCATGCACATGTTCCATTCTTTTTTAAAAGAGTGCAATAGAATTTACTATTGCATCTTACAGAACTGATACTAAAGAAACAAGTACCACAAGCTATTTTCTCTTATGCTCAGGTGTACCTAGATAATTATTATGCCACCCAGCAAAACCTCCTCCCATGCAGATTTGTCAGATTTATTAGTCTTTCCATGGCATGGCATAAAACAATCCTGAGTTAAGAGCTCTAAATGAGATGTAAACTTTCTAGTAAGTGGTTAAAACTGTAACTTTGAATCAGATTTTTCAGACATGCAAAGCCTTTTCTGCTTTAATTACACTGGCTGAACTCAAGTCAAAAGTGCCTTTGTGGAACCGTAGAAATTGTCAGCTTCCTTAAAATTCTTTCCATTTGATGAGCTTAGCAGCAAACAAAAGTTTGCACTTGGGGGTCCCCTTATCAATTATTTTATTCCTGCTTTCCATCCAGTATTTTCAAAGAACTAGGCTAAATTCAACTTATAGGCTATTGTTCACATTAGTCAGATCATAGGTTAGTCAGATCATAAGGACAAAGATCAAATGCAGATCTCTGTAGAAACAGCATTTCTATTGGTGACATGAGGCAATACAGGTCAAGGACATTGGACTGCTCACTTGGGCCCACACATTGTACTATTTCCAATGAAAGCTACAGTGAGAAGCTCAAACACAATGGTAAAATACAACATTCTACAAGGAAATGCAAATAAACCCCTGCAAAGGAAGAAAAAAACACTTTGAATATCAGCAGCTTGAGGAAATAAATCTGAATCTTACCTTCTACTAGGGGCAAATGTTCATTCAAAAGTTTATTACATTAAAAACAAAACAAAACAATGAAAGGTACTATAAAACTGCTTTTATTGATAGCAGTATCTTTAAAAGGGATGCATTCTAACTGTTTTTTATGGTAAACTAGCCCTACTAACCAGCCCTACTTACCAAACCTATTGCTTGATATCTAACTATAGATATCAGAGTCCTTATTGATTCTGGAATACCTGGAGTTCAGTTAGGTATCAGTGCAAGCTTAAAATTCAGCATCTCAGCACCATGCACAGAAAAAGAGACACAGACAAACAGAAAGTTATCAGGGACAGGAGGGTGAAATTTCATCTTATATATTTTTTTATGTGTTTGTATATGTATATACGCAGTTATATACACACTTCGTGCATATACACACATATACATTTAAAAATACATATACAGATATAAATTAAAAGAAGCAAACAGACTTAGGTGTCAGCAAAGGTAGAGCTTTCAGAATCTTTATTTAGATTACGGTATCTAAAGGCTTCTGAAGTATTCTGCTCTTGCCCTATATAGGTTAGATCACAAATTCCTCAGATTAAAGGAAAACTATAGTTTTCACTACATAAAATTTACCACAGTGGAGCTGCAAGTTATCACCATGTAAAACTGCAAAAAAATTGCAAATAGTATTAAAGTATAGGTATGAAAGTGGAATGCAGATATGGATGCACAACCCTCTCAGGCCTTTTGACCTGCTTAGGAGAGACCACACCAAAATGTTTTGTAGTACCCTACTGTCTACCAGGAGTTCAGTAACCAAAATTATTAGCCACTTCTCGGAAAAAGAAAGTCTTTATGAGTTACCAAGTACCACAAAGAACAAGTTTACCTTTGTAAAAATAGCCAGTGGCATCCCATACTGGTCCTCTTCCAACCCAGACACCAGTCCTTGAACAAGCACCATGTGCCCAGTGTTTGCCTGGGGCTGCACAGTGATGGGGAGGCCTTCAGAGCTCATGCCATTGCTCTGAAGATTTTCCACCTGTTCTGATGCTGGATTCTCATGTTCTCCTTCTTTCAAATTAGACTCCTCCAAAATGCTGGGATCTAGGGTCTCCCAGTCACTTTCTGAGGACGCTGGAGAAGCATGGGAAGGAACTTTCAAGCGCTGCACAGTACTGTTGGAGGACTGCGCTCCATTGCAAGTCTTCTCAGGCTGGGAGAAAGGCACATTTGCTTTTTGAACTCCCAGTGAATTATTTCCTGACATCTTCCTGTCTCCCTTTCCCATTCCTAAGTTTGCATTTGAAGCATCAGCAGCAGACATAGAAACATAGTCATCCAACCGTGGTGTATTTTCCTGCAAGCCAGCATCCTCTGATATGCTCTTTCTTGGTCTGTACTGTGAGCAGTCACTAAGACCATGTTCAATCATACCTGGAAAGAACAGCACACACAAATATCAGTATCTCAATCAAAATTTAAGTGATTTTGTGGAAGGGAAAAAAAGTGCTCTTGTGTACACAGAGGAAATAATGTATTTTAAAACTACTTTGGGGAGGGAGGGGTGTGTTAAAAAAACCAAACCCTACACTTTCTCTCCTAAAGAATCTGCCCTAACATTTTGCTTTAAGAAGACTGATTAGAAGCTAAGGATTAGCAAGGGTGGGAATTATATTTGTTTGCTTTTAAGAGCACACGTGGAAGGAAAAGTTTATATTTTGGGGTTTTAAGGAACTCAACAGGAATGTGTTACTTATTCAGGGGCCCCATCTATGTTTCCTACAGGAAATGCAGAAAATCCAGTGGCTCCAATTAAGCACAAGAAATAAGCCGCAAGTAGTGTTAGGAGGTGTGTGCATTGTACACGGAACATGCACACAAGTCACCCATTTTTCAGGCAACATATCAACCTAACTTCATTATCACATGATTCGATTTCCAAGTGACAGCATAACCTGTCTCAGTTATCACCAGAAAGCATACAAAAAGAACTTCAAACTTCTCTTCTTACCAGGAAAGAGTGACAAGACAGTCATCAGAGCTCCCACCAATCTATTTACAGGAGAAATATAAAACAGCACCTGGTGGTGGGAGGGAGGGCAATGGGAGGAAAAGAGAATGCAAAAGAAGAAAGGGGAATTAGGGAGGGGAGAATGAGAAAAATAACATTACACTTATGCATGACAAATGACATGTAAACTATTCAAGGCACTGCTTTTTATGTTATATTAGAAAGTCTGCTTACTAGCAAAACTTCCTGCAACAGTTAAAAGTAAATATTTAAATATGTCTACAGAATCCTTATGTAATATTTGTTGTATATTACACACACGTGTTTGTAACAAACTTCTTAGTTATTCAGATTTTTCTACTGGTTTTTAAGATTTTTTTTTTCCAAATTGATCCAGTTACTGAGGAACTGACAGAAAAAGGTTGCTCCTGGCATGCTGCATAAATGCATAAATTCTTGCTCATTTGTAACACATTAAATTCTCTGTTATAAATCAAAGAGGCCAAATAATCTCCATTCCAGAACACTGATACAAACCTATGTAAAAACCTTTCTTTTAAGGAGTTATATTAAGGATAGTAGATAAATGAAAAACAGGATAAATGCTGAATGCATGTATTACAGTAACATTCATATGAAACAGAAGAGATATTTTGGAAACAGAAGACATGACTGATACTAATTTTGGTAAAGCACTTAAGGCATAATATGGGAAAACAGTTATCTTCTTAATTAAATCAGAGAGACTGGAATTAGTAAATTTGTTAGGAATTCAAAAGGTGGTGTCAAAGGCCAGCAATGAAAGAAGAAACAGAAGCCAGACTGAATATTACTACTGGAATTTCTTCAAAATAGGCCTACAGGGTAAAAGGAGGAGAAAAAAAACCCCAAAACAACCCAATCCCAAACACCCCCCCCCCCNCCCCGTAAAGTAAACTTGTTTAAAAATGCCATTTTTATCTCCTTAATCAGCACAATACCAGAAAAAAACCATACATGAGCATTACAAGGAATCAAGAATGTAAAGGAATACAGAAATACAGAATGATCTAACTTTACAACTTTGCAGTCCAGTTTAGTAAGCCTATGATGTAATTAAAAGTGCACGTTTTTGGACTTAATAAGAGACTTCTACTGTAAGAAAGAAACAAACATTAGAAGAGGCTGATAAATAATAGCTCATGTCCCACTAGTATTTGCCAGTCTACAAGCTAGTGAACAAATGGAACAAAGAGAAAGACCTACACAGCCTTGATGCAGCCCAAATGATATTTAATGGTACCTGAAAACAGCTGAAAACAGACTATATATATTATCCTAAACATACTATAAAGAAAAATTGCACAAGATAGGTGAATTCAAATTGCAACAACCACTGAAAAAGCATGATGAGAAGAACAAGCAGCTCATCTGTGGAAAAAGTTTTGGTTGACTCCAATGAGAATAAGAATGTCTAACTTCAAACATGCTGCTTTATAATGTACGTATGAAAAATTCATGATGTAATAGCAATGAACTGCAACAGAAAGCTTATGACACTCCCACAGGGTTAGATTCTCAGACACTATGGAGTCTTAGCCAAGCTTATTTTTAAGCCTATAGAAATAATTAAGCCTATAAAGAAGTACCTTGTTTAAAGAAATCTATTCCAGTCTAGGTTTTTGTTGGGGTATACCACTTACTTAAGGCAAATACTTTTTTATATTTTTTTCATCAGGTCCCTCTGCCATCTTTCTGTCTCTAAGGATGCAGAGTTCCTTACCCCTCCCAACCCCACTACATGGCCCATAGCATTTACATCAGCAAACTGGGTGGTCCTGACAGCAGAAATTGAAATGATCACCATCTGGAAATAGTTTTTCAGCCTAATAACAGATGAGAGGTGAAAAAAATTCTTTTAGCCCATGGAAAAACATCAACCAAATTGCTATGGATTATAGGAAATTAGTCTGTGGCATTTTTCAGATCAAGGAAAATTGGCATTACAAGTGGCTTCTTGGATATTATATTTAAAGTCTTTGAACATACAGATTCCCACAGTTGTTCTGAAACCATAATACTTGCCAGAAAACAGGCAGTGCCTGAAAATCAAAACTTTCTTTTGAAATTGCATGTGTTGTCTTCCTGTCAGAGCTTAAGGAAAAACAGACACAAAGCAACCTGCAGGTTTGTTCCTTAAGCATTCAGTTACTTTCAAAACAATTCTGTATGTTTTACAAACGTGAACACACTTGGGAAACCCTCTCCTCTCTTCCTGTGCATTCGTGTCTTGTGGTTTGAGCAGTTTCAGAAAAGAACCATAGTGAAGTATTTTCTTTGTATGTGTCCAAATGCTGAACTGATCTGGTGACCCCTACTGTGCCATAATTGCATTTTCTCAAGCATACCTTTTGCATAGCCTTTAATATAGTCATCTTCAGCATATATTCTCATAATCGAATTCTGAGAACTGTCAAGGTATATCTGATCTACAGAATTTAGTGACAAGTGCAGAAGCTTCAGAGAAGCTGCTACATCTATTTTAAAATGGAATAGCATATTTACTGCCTCATGAAAGATACCACCACAACTGTTTTGATAACTTATAGATTAAATCCTACTGACTTTCCAGCTGTAGCTAACAGGAAATTCTACCATGCCTTCCCAGCAATCTGAAGAAGTTGGGTTTTAACACAGCAGGTTTACTGAAGAAAAAGTAACATTTGGGTAACTGAAACAAAGCTTTAAACAACATTTTTAAACCAAACTAAAACAAAACCCCTGCATAAGTATGTCTGGCAGCTGATAAATAGTCATTTCACTCAAAGCTCTTGCTCTAGGGCATTATAATATGAACACAGAAGAAAACAAATGTCTCAATTTCACATTTGCTTTCACATTTTGCATATTACACTTAAATTACTAAAACAGCATTGCTTCTGAGGCAGTAATATAGCCCAAAGCAAGCACTGAGCCTAAAATTCAGCAGTTATTACCAATTTACAATCTGAGTTCAGCCTGACCTAACAGATACAGCTCTCTTCATTGTCTCCTGCAGGTGTCCATGGAACTCAGCTATGAAGGACACTTCTAGCACTTGTTTCTTTTGGTCTATTTAAAGCCTGAACCAGAAATTCTACTTACTGGATCTCTATAAAGCTGTGCTTTTGTAGGTACCCACATTTCTTATCAGTTCCTCCACAAAGGTACTTATTTGCATGATGTGTATCCTGTCCTATATTTTACAGTAGGTTAAATTTCTCTAGTTGCATTTCCTCACATTTTACTTTGGCTGGGATTAAAGAGGCAAAGTGTGGACAGAGCAGAAGTGGAGGCAAATTTATAGGTCAACACACAGCAGTTTCTTTTAGCCCAATAACCCAATTTATATATTGATGCAGAGTTGTTGATATGACTTCAGATGCTTCTATTTTACAGATGAAAAATATTTAACAGACGCATTTCTATTTAAACTACCTGTCTCAGCTTACAAAACGTTACCTTTTTCTCTAGAAGAATCAATTTAAAAAGGATCAAGACCTGAAAAAAAAACCATAAAATGAAAAAATTGGTGAGCAAACCAGTGTCATTTTTCAAAAAAATATGTGCAAGCATAACCTCTTGTTCAAGGTTTTATGTTAATCACTGCATAAAAATCAAATGACCAAATGCATTTTACCAGTGGCAACCCTTTCTCCACCTGAGCATACATTTAAAAACAGCATGAGATTAAAAAAAACCAAAAAACAACCAAAACCTCTACAAACAAGAACTGTGTAATTTGAATCAGATGTAGCTTAGCAGAAAGGACATGTTGTGCGATTCCAGAATTTAAAAAAACCAGTAATTTACATAAACATAAAATACTTCTTCCACAGAATTACTGAAAAAAATCCAGCAAAATACCAAGAATAGTATTCACCTCACTTAATTTTAGGCATCTACAGATGGAGCATCTAAATCAGAAGTGGCTATCCAGACTCTCCACACCCAAGAAAAAACACAGGTGCTTCTGGGGTATGACTGGCAGACATCTGAAGTTAAACAAAAATTAGCTCTACCCCAAAAATGTACTGAGCAGGTGGAAATACACCATGAAATTCAGATTCTCAAAGTTGTTTCCTTGATGCATCTCAGTTAATAAAAGATTCTAAATGCTATTTCTACTTCAGCTATAGTACGTATATACATATATTCAATATCAACAGAAATTAGGAAAAAGAAGGATAGGTCCAAGTCCCTCAGAAGCAGAAGCTACAAAATTTACAAAACACAGGATAAAGGATAAATGCTCCAAGTTGGGTCTTGGACTTCACACAGACTTCAGCACAGACTTTTACCACATTCAGCAAACAAGAAACAGGAAGTAGAAACAAGATCACAAATGAAATAGCATTTGCACTTTGGGACAGGACTAAAACATGTCACACAAACCTAGAAATCTCCAGGAATCCCTCAGACTAACAAAACTTCTTAGTCTCAAATGTGCTTTCATTGAAGTTATGCAGGTGGAATGGGAGGGAAAAATTAGGAGCCTCTAAACAGCAGTACTTACGAAATAGTCTTCTTATACCTAGCTCAGGTATGCCTATTTATGTTTATTTTCTGTTCCTCACAAAGCATTTTACTCCCCAAAAGAGTGCAGTCCTTTAAATATCTAATAGAGAATGCCTACCTTGTGTCTAAAATGGAGAACAAGATCCCGAGGAGACAGACCTGAGACACCAAAAAGAGAGCAATTATTACAATTCAAAAGCTGATAGAGATATTAATTTACTTCTTGTCACTGTTTTTCAGTAGTATCTACCCACTACAGATTCTATGTGAACGTGTGAACCTGGTTATTTCAACAGCAGAATTCATACACAATTCTTTTATTTTTTTTTCAGCAGGAGAAGAATTCATCGACAATAGAGACAATAATAGCATGTGCAGCTGTGCTCTGAGTTAACACCTGCTGGCTGCCAAACAGCATTAGGGAAACACTCAGGTAAATACTACACTGTGCACTCAGAAAGCATAGGGAAGAGTCAGAACTGGGTGGTGAGATATCCTAAATAAGGGGTAGATGCAAGCTTGAACAATTTCATGGTGTAGGGTGCTCAATCTAAAACTTAATTACCAAAAGCAGATAAACAACTGCTAGTCAGACTGTTAGGTAAAGGTGTAATATGGCTTTCAATCTGCAGCTATTATGAAAGCAACACTCCATTTACATTTATTTAATCAATTAATAAAGAAATGCAGACCTCTGGTGCTTAATCTATTAATGCACATTAAAAAATTAGCTCAAGAGTGGCATGTGTTGTTTAGTGTAACATCATCTCTGCTGCTTTGTACAAAACAAGTCACTTACCAAGATAAACTTGTGACCCTTCTAACGAAGTATTGCCCAAGGAACTATTCATATGATCATAAAGTTCCTGTAAAAGAACAAAGGCAAAAAAAACAACCCAGAAGGTGTTAATGGCACATGGTCACACAAAATCCAGAATAAATAAAATTCACGTATTTAAGGATTTCAATGGTTTATTCCAGAAAGAAAACTAGATTTTACTAATGGAATCAACAGAGATACAGGCTGACAACCAACTCATATCTCATAACAAATCAGAAAGTTGACTCTGTCAGATTAGGGTAGTACATTTAGTTCATGTTAAAGTATTACAGGAGCTGAATAACTGAATGACTTATGCAAAAGCAATATTTGAGCATTAAATTAAAATAAGTTTGTGGCCACACACTGAAAGCTGTTCTGTGTGGATTTTACTGGAAAGTTACCTTTAGAATTGAAATTTGTGAGAAGTCTTTTTCTTCAAAATATGCATGCGTGATGAGTTGCAGCTTTGCCTGAAGTAACCCATATAAAGGCTTAGAAGAAAAACAAACACAAAACCAAGTGAATAAAACTATTTAATCACTCATTTTATTAATCACTTATTTTATTTTTTAATTTTCTTCCATGCTTATCTAGCAATACTGAGACTTCATTATACATGGAGTTCATGGATGAGCAGTCCTCAGTAGCTAACTTCCAGCATCTTTCTCCTGTGCTCATTTTAAATTATGATAATTTCATTTTCTTCCCATTTGCATGTACCATACCCTCACTGAACATCTTTCTGGAAAAGCAGTTTCATGTTTCAATGCTGTTCATAATAGTAATAGCTTCAGTAAAAGTTCTTTCTTCAGCTTTAAGCAAAAAAAGAATTTGTATTCCCTGCCTGGTTACCAGCACCTTTTGATGAATAGGTAGAAATAAAAGGTATATCTCTTCAAAGCAAGAATATGCTGTATGTGTGGCTATCAGAAAACCTCCCTCATAGTTGAAGGTGGCAGCCACTACTCTCTCCAGCTACTATGCTAGATGATCTTTGAGGCCCTTCCCAACCTTACCCATTCCATGATTATACTAGCCAAACTCCTCAGTTCTACCACATGAAATTGAGTTAGTAGCATTTAAGAAGGATCAGAAGTGCAAATAGGTATCCTCATCCTTGACAACAGGCAGACACTTTTCCAGTTACAAGCAGATACCACAAATCAAAGCAGCTCACTCAAATGCCACAGCCTTCCAATTCAACTTTACTCTGCAATGGCTAAGAAATTATCCAAGTAAGAACATGGAAAAACAATTGTTAAGGTTACCTGAAAGTGTTTTGGGAGTTAAACAAACATTCTTACCAGCTGGCTAAGAACACAGACACTTTTCTGTACAGTTTCTCGGGTGATGTCTGCTTGCCGTACTTTTAATGCCTAAGAAATAGAAGTATTACAGTGTTTTTACCCAAACATAATTTCAAAAGGAATTCTTTCCCAAGTCTAGTTGCCACATACTACTCCCCTCCTGAAACAAAATCCTAAATCTAGCTATAGTAGAATATCCAAACCATGCAAGTATACTCTTATGTTTTCACAAGGGATAGGCTGGGAAGGAGGGGCACGGGTATCACCCCCAATGTTAAGGAATGGCTAGAATGTGAAGAGCTGCCTCCGAGAAACAGCCACAAACAGGTCAAGAGTTTGTGGGTAGAAATCAAGGACAGCACTGACAAAGGACACCTGGCTGGGGTCTACGGGAGCCTGTTAACAAGGCCTGGCTTCAACTACGGGAAGCATTGTGCTCGCAAGCTCTCATCCTAATGGGGGAATTCAACCACTTGGATGTTGGCTAGGAAAGCAATGAGTATATGGATGCCTCATCCCTGACAGTTTTCAAGGATAAGCTGGGTGAGGCTTTGAGAAACCTGGTCTAGTGGGTAGCATCCCTGCCTATGATAGGGAGTTGGAACTAGATAATGTTTAAGGTTCCTTCCAACCCAAACCATTGTACAACGACTCTATGATTCTACCTAGTAAAAACACTGACATGTCAGAGCTGTATTCTCATCTCATTGTGTCCAGCAGAGATCCAAATACAGCTGTGACAACTGGCCAAGCACTGTTTAAAAGACACAGCCTGGAAAAGGAAATAGCATTTTAACTTGGGAGAATGTACAGGAGAGAAAGGACAACACATCACTTGCTCTTCTCTAACATCATCTGTGAAAATGGACCAGACTAAAATGTCTCTGCCCAGAAACAATGTTTGTTTCATACTCAAGTATCTTTTTTGAGCCATCCATAAAATAAAAGCTTATCCATAAAATAAGCTACACTCTCAGCCAGAACAAATGGTTCTCCCAGCACTCAACAGCAAACCTCGAAATGGTGAGGGCAGAATATTCACAAATTATTCATTTAACTGTACAAAACAGAAAATGTATGGACTGCAGCCCACACATCAAAAAGGACAGATGGAAAGAGTGTTAGAGCTGTCATATGAAACACACAGGGTTTTGTTCTAGTAGTTTCAAATAGTTCATTTTAAATATCTATTTATCTTCTTAACTGGTTACTAAAAAGCATAAACTGGAATCAAGAGCACAATAAAGCCGAGTTATTGCATAGTTAAATACAGTGAGAATCCAAATCACAGAATACAGTGAAGGCTACAAAAACAATGAGTGAATGAAAACCAACATGGAATTTAGTTCAAAAGAAATGCAATCAAAAACTGCACATGCAAAAATTTCTCCTAGAGCAAGAACAGGAAGTTGAAATATATACAAGATGTAACTAACACAGAAACAGAGTTCATAAATGATCATATAGTCAATGGGTACAAACTGAAACTCAAACCCACATGACATTCCAGATTCTTGACAATTCACTGAAAAACTAAGCAATTTTAAAATAAATTAGCAATAACTTCTCAATTTTAAGTGTACAGATCATATTACCATTACCATTTTTGAAAACATGGGATGACTTGAGTAGATCAAGTACTTAATTTCCTCAGTGTGTTCACGTGAACACTGTGGGTCTCCTCAATTTTTCAGTTTTACTGCTAAAGGTTGGTATCACTAAGCAGCTACCATGAATGGGAAGACTCCAGTCTATTCTGCAAGAGTACATTTGGCAAAGGAAGTAGGTGAAGAGAAATATCTCTAAACTTGCATGGTCAAATCCCAGGAAGTACTCAAATTCTCTGTGGGGAGAAATTTCAACTTTTTCCACCCAAAAGGCCTACTGCCTGGAAACATAACTTTGCCACCTAACAGACTGTTAATTGAGTTTTGCTCCTTGTGTTGATGGCTAGATTGGCTTTCAAGAAACAAAATATATTTTTCAATTGCCTTGAACATTTCAAAAGATGTATTGGAAAATACTACTGCTGATGTATTGGAAAGAATACTCAAGTTCTGAAGCTACACACTGTGAGCATTTTCAAAGACTTTTAATGTAAGACAATCATGCAGTTTTTGCCTGTTGGTGTAATGCAAGCCACTGAATTTTAGGCTTGTTAATGCATCAAGCAATTATTCATTAATATAATTAATTCACAACTTGGAAAGTTACCTTTGCTTCAATCTGCCCATAGCAAGAGACACCATACACCGTAGTTCGATCCCCACATCTTGGGGGCAGATGGAAAAACACGGTATCTAGGAAAAAAGACAAGACTATTTCATAACTCACTAACAAGAGTTTGGTATATTTATTTTCAGCATCTCCTAAAGGTTTACTGCAGAAAGTACTGGCACACATTTTAAGGGAGGAAAAGGAAAGGGAGGGGAAAAAAAGGGAGGGGAAAAAAGGGAGGAAAAGGAAAGAAACAGGTCACCTATAAAGTTATAGGACCCAAAATAATATTCACACTGCAAGACTATTTGTGGAAGAATCTCCAAGTATGCAGGACACATTTAACCAGACCAAGCCAACAATGCTGTTCAGAAGGAACTACTGACAGCAGAGGAGCACCACTGAAACCTACAAGCATGCTGCTTTCCCAATTCAGGACAAAGGAACAAAGGCAAGGCACTGTGAGTCAGTGTGTACAACTGGGAGTGTGATGCCATTAAGATAGCAAACACAGTCAATATAGGAAAAAAACCCCAAACAGCAAGGAGGATACACACAGTTGAAAGGTTAGAGAAGCTCCTACCACTGCCAAGGTGGATATCTGTACCATCACCAGCACTACACTACCAAAAGGCATTTGTGCTTTTAAAATAAATAAAAAGCAATTTGTGCTTTTAAAATAAACCTAATCACATGTATTCTTGCCTACAAAACTATATATATATATTTCCCCTTTGCTGCCAATTATTTTTCTTTCCTTACAAAAAAATAAACATTTATATTCTTCTAGTACAGCAATAAAAATGCTCAAAGTTGAGTATTAATTGGAATGCTACTGAGACAAGAGAACAGGTAAATACAGCTGCATGTGATTTTCCTAGCGTTGAATGTAGCCTACTTCTTGTAATGTATTTAACAATGCAGAAATTCAGCAAAAATAATGACCCAGAGCAGTCAGAGACACTCTTATTGCTGCTAGGAAAGTGATTATTTTGATTAACTTCCTTTGTTTCTAAATGAGGTCTCCAAAAGCTAGACAATAAGGAAGCTAAGTATATCAAGTTAAAAAACAAAACAAATTAAAAGTAGTATTAAAAGGTTTCTGTGGTTTTGTTGTTTAAAGTGACTTCCTTGTTGTCTGCTCTGCAGAAAAAAAAAAGATTAAACTACTGCACAAAAATATAAATATCAGGGATAAATAGAACGCTCATAAATTAATATATGCAATACTAAAATAATAAAAGATGCCACAAACTTAGTGATGACTATACAGCAAATGGATATTTCTGTCTTTATTCTGCCAACAAATACTCTTTTAAAGCTCATGCCACGGCTTTACCGTATCAGCCATATTGACATGGCTTTCCATAACTTGTAGGTCATTTTAGGAATGTCTAAATTCATGAAGAAGAATTTATTCACCCTTCGAAGAGCTTCTGAGAAGGCCAGCAGCCTTCCTTTGTGCTAGAACTAGAATGCACAATTGATATGTAACCCTGAAGTTTCTACTGACATTTGAATTCTGAATGTAGGAGGTACACCTCTATTTGCACCTAAAGGAACATATCATTGCCAATGTATTTTGCAACTTAAACAAAAAGTGCGGGAAGTCTAATAGAAAAAGAATCATTGGTCAGCTGTTCACACATCAAGTTTTTTCTTTGAGTTGCACTAGAAGTACACACAACTTTTCTCCCTCATTTCTCACCTTCCTGATAGTTGTGAGCGCCATCCGGTAAGGCAAGAAATGGCAAGTACTTCCATTCCTCTGGTAAACTCTGGCTATCATGTCCTTCTCCAGGTTTTAGGGGAGGATAGGAAAATTCAACCTAAACAAACAAATGAAAACAAAGGGGGGGGAAAAAAAGAGATAATACATTACAATTACCATATAAGCAGGCCTCTATGTTTCAGCCTAGCACATTTTTCCTAACAATATTATGAGAAAACAGTGGTTTTCTTCCAAATAGCATTGTTTGTCTCTTCCTTCAATGCATCCACAGACTGACTTCTGAGGTTTAACTGACTGGCCCTCGGCAGATTTAGCTTCTAGAGCCTAATTCCATTTCCTCAAGAGAAATTAAAAAGATCTTCAAACAGAAAACTGCATCCAAGAGCTGAATACCTTCTTCCCTGAGTACACAGAGCCAGCAGCTCATTGCCACACCTGCAACATCAGCAGGGGTGCTGCTGGGGCACACATATCCAGAAAGCAAGACTTCCAAGCTCTTCAAGCACTTATGACTAGGTAATGCTAACACATGCAGGCCTCTCTTTTACTGTGCAAGACATTGAATCATCTCAGAAATTATACTAACAGCAAAACACTGGCTTATATATTTTTATGTCCTTGACTGCAACACGTTCTACACAATGGCCAAAAGTATTTCCTTTTCCTTTCACTAAGAAATCCTGCTTTTCAATTTTGCCTTTCATTTAATTGCCATTTACCTCTTTTTCCTAGAAATAGGGACAATCTTTCAATTTCTTGCACTACACTACACATCTACCACAGATCCCCACAATCAGCATCTTTACAGTGCAATCCTCTTTTCCTATGGAGACTCTTCTGGGTTTCCAGCCACTTCCATCAACTCTTTTCCAGATGGCATTTTTAAATTCAGTGAATAAAAATCTAAACACAAATTTCTCAGTAAAAGAAACCGTTTATTGATACTGCAACTTCTCTCCAAGGATATTTAGTTAGTGAGCATAACTAGCAAGCTGTGAAATGTATGTATACATGGAAAATAAAAAACATTAAAAACCAAGCATATAAATAATCTTAGCATTTGATTGATAATGAAATAAAATAGCAGTAACAGTAACAGCAGCATCAAAAGAAAAAACCTGCGAAAAATTAGAGTACCAAGGAAAACTGAAATTTTTCACCTTAACACACGATGTCCCTGTCTACAACTGTTGCCAGCTTGAGAAAAAGGCACAAAGGACAAGAGAACACCATGAGAAATCAGCCTTGATACATGTATCAATTTCAAGTTTTCTTATTGCTTGTTAGGATGGGTTGACCCTGGCTGGACACCAGGAGCCAACCAAACCTGCTCTATCACTTCCCTCCTCACCTAAGTAAGGGAGAGAAAATACAATGAAAGGCTCATGGGTTGAGATAAGGGCAGGGAAGGATCACTCACTAGTCACTGTCATGGGCAAAACAGACTTGGCTTGGGGAAATTAACTTTATACCAATAGAACAGAGTAAAATAAGAACTAAACCCAAATCTTGAAAACACCTTATCTCCACCCTGGAGTTGGTTAACTGCTTCTTGAACTTAACTTTATTCCTGATTCTCTACCTCCTCCCCCAGCAGTGCAGGGGGACAGGAATGATTCGTGGTCAGTTCATCACATATTGTCTCTGCTGCTGTTCCTCCTCAGAGGGAGGACTCCTTTCCCTGTTCCAGCACGGGGAGCCTCCCCCAGACGACTGCTCCATGAACTTCTCAACCATGAGTTCTTCCCACAGGCTGCAGTTCTTCATTAACTGCTCCAGTGTGGATCTCTTCCACAGAGTGCAGTCCTGCAGGAACAGATTCCAGTGCAGGTCCCCCCTGGGGTCACAAGTTGCAGCACAGGCTTCCCATGGGGTCACAGCCTCCCTCAGGCTTCCACCTGCCCTGGCATGGAGTTGTCTACAAGTGGATCTCTGCTCTGCCATGGACTTCCATGGGCTGCAGGGGGTCAGTTTTGCCTTACTGTGGTCTTCATAACAGATCACAGGGGAATCTATGCTCTAGTGCCTGGAGCATCTCCAGCCCTTCCTTCTTTGCTGGCCTTGGTGTCTGCAGGGATGTTTCTCTCACATACTATCATTCCTCTCTTCTCTGGCTGCAATTTGCCTCTCTGCAATAACTTTCCTTCTCAAATACAGGATTCCAGAGGTGCTACCACCACTCCTGATAGGCAGTCACCAGCTCTGGGTCTCTCCTTAGCTCTGTCAGACATGGAGGAAGCTTCTGGCAGCCTCTTAGAGAAGCTACCCCTGTAACTCCCTGTAACTCTGAAAAATCCATAGAGCCTTTTAAACAAAATATGCCACTAAGAAAAAAAAAGCAGCATCTGACTTCCAAATGAGAGACAAACACTAGAATCAGCATCCATACCAGGAGCAGATAAACTGTCTGCCATTTAATACACACATACATGCTGAGAATTCCCTGCTATCCTTTTCAAGTCACAGATAAGAAAATTGCAATGATAAATATGAAAATTAAAACTGTAGAAATGTCACATAAATATCATACCTTTTGCTGATGTTCAGATTCAAACTGGCTGGCTGAAAACACTGTTTACAGAATTAGTAGTAGAATCTTGCAGGAGTAGCTTTAGCAATAGTTACAGTAGAGTAAGTAAGTTTAAAACATAGATAATCAAGCATCTACACTTATGTCCTGACTCAGGTATTTTATTTCACTGCATGGCCAACAGAGAGGGATTCAGATTCACCCTCTGAAGGAGCTTCTTTCTAACAAATACAGAACAAACTCCGAGTTCCTTAGCTTCCAGCAAATACCTTCAATGCATCATTCCTGACAGGGAAATACTATAATTAAGGATTTAAGACATCATTGCTTCCAAGCACCTTCAGAATTACCATTGTATTTAACACGTATTCACTATGGAACACTCCTTTTTAAATTCCATAGTAAAGCTGAGAAATGTGTCTTCTGTGTTCTTTTCAGTGTGAAATTTGCCACTTTGAACTATTTTGTTGTAGCTCACAATATGCTATCAACACCTCAACTGCTATCAGATAATTCCAGCAACGGGGATTTCTGAAGGCTCTGGCAGTTCCAAATTCAATAAACTCTACAGGCATTAATGACACTGATAACAATCTTGTTTTCTATTATTCATCTTTTATCAAAAACCAGTTTTAATATAAATTTCTTTATGCATGTGTGTATAAGAGAGAAGATTACAAAACTCAGGCAAATCAAAACTAAAACTGCTTAAGTGGCCTTAAATATTCTATTTTACAGATATACAGTAATTTCATGATTATAAGCCACACCATTTTGACTAAAATTTTGCTCCCACTCCTGAAATGTAGCTTACAAACTCAGGAGCAGCTACTATGTGAAAAATTTTCTGACATTTCCAACCCTGGAAGTGCAAGCCGAGGTGCCGAGCTGAGCACTTGCCAGTAAAACCCAGGTTTATGCGATTGTTACAAATTGGTTACTCTGTTTCGTGGTGGGTGGAGCCGGGCTCCCATCCCTGCCTGCTGCCGCCGCCGTGGGCGCCAGCGGGCTCCATCCCCACCTGCCGCCGCCACCACGGGTGCCGGCGGGCTCCATGCCCCCCTGCCACCACGGGGCAGCACCAGCCCGGGGCGAATGAGGCCGGCAGCAGCGGCAGCCGACCCCGAGTGGCCCCACCGAGCGGCAGCGCCGAGCTGGGCCACCTAGCCCCATCGGCAGCTCCGAACGGGCTGAGCCCGCACGGCCGGAGCTGAGCCAGTAAACCTCGCAATCCCGCGATTCTGTTACTAACTGGCAACTTTGTTGCATGTGGGTCCTCGCTGCGAATGACAGAGTGGCTTATAATCAGGTACAGCTTGTGTATGGACAAAGAACCGACACCCAGAGATGCGGCTTACAGTCAGTGCGGCTTGTAATCGTGAAATTACTTTACTTTACAATAGAACTGATTTACATTATGACATACTATTATTTCTCCTCCTCCCCAAGAGGATCCATGTAGGAAGTATCCTGGTTTCTAAGGAGGAATCACATTTATGTAGTTTAATAGAATTGCTGCTGGCCAAAGTACCAAAAGTGGGGAAGTAACAAAGAAACAGGAAAAATGACAACCTAACAGCAAGAAGAGCACAAAATGCCCTGAAGGACTTCATTCCTCTTCCAACTTAGCAGCGCCCAGAGATGAGAAAGTTTGACTTTTTGATATTAAATAAGCAATCACTGCAGGTGGGACTCATGTCAGCTGACTACACATCAAAATGCAAGATATCTGAGGCAGTTTTCTTAAGCGTTCTGCGAAGTCAGAGAAAATACACCTGCAGAGGATGATTCATCTGATCTGTTTCTTTTCACTATCTCTGAAGAGAGCTAGCTCTAAATCTAACTTGCAGATGACTGACTTAACTCAGATGAAACTCACCCTAACAGTTCCCCACCCTCTAGACGCTCTGCTCAATTTCGCCAGCTCAATTTGCAGACTTGCATCAATTACAGTTAGGATTCCTTTGCAAGGAAAGAAATCATTATTTCAAAAACGAAGTATTATAAGAATATTGAGCAGCCTTAAAAAAATGGCTAAAACCTCACAGTTATTGAAAATTATGAAACTGAGTAGTGCACATGTATAAAGGTGGCAATAATGCAGTAAACAGAATTTCACTTCTATCAGTTCTGAGTTTTCAAACAACTGGAGTCTCAGTAAAAACCCTTCCCAGCCTCTGTGTGCAAACTACAGAGCAGTTCTCCTAGGGAAGGCAACTTAAAAAGTTATTTTCTTATTATTTTCCACCATAAACCAAGACAAACCATGATAGGGGGAAGAGATGGGACTACTGAAGAGACCTGTCTCACACATCTTTTTCACCCTCTTCACAGAATGAAGAAAGAGGAGCTCACTTTTTATTTAACTATAAAGGCTTGTTATGTAAATCCACCCATACATGCATGTGCATGCATAAAGGTGCACTTAAATGTCATTGTATCTCATTAATATATGTATCATTACAGAAATGCCTGCAAATATGAGAAATAAAATATTTTCATAAAGCCCAGTAGTCAACAGAAACAAAGATATAAACACAAGTTTTTAGAGATGACTGCCAGAGAAAATTTTACAGGTTTTTGTTTCCTCAGTTGAAGTAAAGAAGACTCCTCAACAAGACGAAATTCAAATTCAAAGCTGAACTCCTGAGAGACTTCAAAAATGCAAATACATAAAACATGAACTAATATCGCCATGAATTTCTTACTCTTCCAAGTGTCAGGGATCTTCATTCTAGCTGGAAATATTGCTCACGCCTGTCAAGGGGTTTCGATGGCAATCTTTTTGCCTGGTCAAACTGTCATGTTCTGTAAGCAGATAGGTCCTAATGGATTTCAGAACTAAAAACAGTACAGAATATTATCTTGATGTTTAGGGGAGAAATAAATAACTGTGCTCTTCAGTACACAAAATACCTGAATTCTTGTGAATTATCAAGTTAAAATAAAATCTAGTTTTCCTTAAATGGAAGTACAACTGAACTTCTAGAAGTAACATTTTTTATTTTTCTGGAATTCTGCAGCATTAAGTAACTTTTAATATGCAGTTTATATTAAATCTAACAGTTTGGATGCAAAGCACCAATGAACACACAATTACAGTGGGAAAAAATCAGGCATTCTGGTTCTATTCTTGTCTTTAAAGGCACTTTCTAACCAGAATCAATTTATACACATTCATTAAGTCACTGTAAGAAAACATGAGAGCAGGCAAGGAAAAATGCATTTCAGTTCCTACATCTAGGAATTAACACGATAGTTCCTCTTTAAGAAAAATGCATTGATAGTGTCTTCTACTAAACTGCAAGTACACAATCAGAAGAGAGGTTTAAAAAGGACACTGATAAAAGAGGAATTTCCAAATATATGTGCATGTCCAGCTAAACTATTGCACTCAAACATTAGACAGGTAGTTGGCATTAATTTTACACTCAAGTAAGGTTGTTCTCCTTATCTGTGAAAAGTGCTTAATTGTTAAAGTAGAATACTCACTGAGCACTGAACACTGATACAGTAATTTCATGACTATAAGGCGCACTTCCAGGTGTCGGCAAATTTCCGAACTTTTGCCAATATATAAGACGCGCCAGACTATAAGGCGCACTTGTTTATTTTTGCAGTGAGGATCCACTGCCGGCTCCCCCCGTGCAGTTGTTGGCCGAGGTCCCACCTTCACCTGGCAGCCACGGCACCGCGGGCCCCCCTGCACCAGGCAGCCGCGAGCCCCCAGGCCCCCCTCACCCGGCAGCCGCGGCGCCACGGGCCCCCCTGCACCCGGCAGCCACAGGCCTGCTGGCTCCACCCGCAGCTTGCGGCTCACGCTTCTGGGTTGGCAAATTTCCAAACTTTGTCCATATATAAGGCGCGCACTGGACTATAAGGTGCACTTCCGAGTTCGGGCCAAAATTTTAGTCAAAAAGGTGTGCCTTGTAGTCGTGAAATTACTGTGATTCAAATGTGCTCACAAATCAGTATAACCTTCCCATCCTGCCCACTTCACCTACTATCACATTTAAATTATAGTCACAATATAAGCTCTCCTCTTTAGTATAAAAGGTATTTTGGAAGATTTTTCTTCAGGTAAGTTATGTAAAAAACATCTGGACCAAAGTACGTTTTTGCATTGGTACAATGGAGAGATTATTTAATCTACAAAAAATCTGAAATCTTTAGAATGACAGTATTATGTTAAAGACCCAGGATGCTTTCAGTAAGTTACAGAATCTAATTTACAGGAAGCAAACCCATTCTATCCTCTAAATAATTGCTCTGATTTCTCCCATTGCTTTGACTGCAGCAAACAGGTAGGATAATTGCTTGAAATGAAGAAAACGAGATCAGCAAAACCCACTAATTACATGTCTATTTAGAAAATCTTTTGCCTTCATAAATCATTACAGCACATTTAATTTAAAGGACACCAACCCTTCCTCTCTAAAAAATACAGAAGTATGCTAAATAGATTATAACTCTAAGCAGCAGTAATCAAAAAAACCCAACAGACGAAAATTATACCTAAAACTTGATACCACATTATAAATAAGTCAGTATTTGTTCTTCACTAAAAGTAGGGATTTCTAAAATCAGTTTCCCCAATTTATTAGTCCCAACACAGCCAGACCCAGAGAAGACCAGCACACTAATGACCTTATCTGAATCACCATAACAACTGCAGCATGCAGCCAAATGAAAATCTAAGAGCATTGTTTGTCTTTCAGCTCTAAGAACAATTTATTATTTGAAAAACAATTGAATTTAAACTACAAACTTCATCCCTTTTTGCATGCCAGAACCAGCAGATTGGGATCTGCAAGCTGAAGAGCCCATGCACATAATATCCATGCAGTAATATAATGACCTTTAAGAGGCGTTTTAAACATGTATTACACATTTATATAAACATGAATATTTGTAACAACTATGTATAACACATGTATATATGCATACAAAAATATGTATGAAGAATACGTATAGTACATACTTGTATATTTTAAAATACACTTTATATACAAATAGCAACAGCAAAAGAAATCCCTGTATTACAAGGAGGCAGGGCATAGTTGCTTCTATCCTTTCAGCTCCTGAAACTGGCACTTCCTCACATCTCCATTTTGCTAAAGCCATAGAGTGGCCACTTAGAACACAAGTTCTAAGGCACCATTTGTAGGCACAATATCATCATTGAAGTTTGCTTCAAAAATTTTGATTAGGTTAGGAAAGTTTCGAGGCCCTTAAAAGATAAAATAACCTGAAACATCAAAACCTTTGTTTTCAACATCATGCCAGTATGCATTCTAGACACTCTTTCCAATTATTTAACATTTTCTTTTTACAGTCATAGAGTTCAAGCCCTACATAAGTACTGTGCTTTGGAAGTTTGGCTCTTATCAGTCTCTTCTAAGAAAGAAACAACAACAAAAAAACCCCACACTCCTCCTAGAAAAAAACTTAATGCTACTGCAACCATTCCGGCCAAGGGGACTTGCTAGGGAATTCCACACCATCAAGAAAATATTTGTACTATTACAGAAAGCAAGAATGCATATAGGATGAACGCCGACAAGAGAGAGCAGCTTCTCTGATTAAACAAGCGAGGGCACACCCATCTCTACCACTAACAGAGATATCTGTCCAACACAGCAGCCAGTGGAGAGAGAGGGGTCAGCAGCAGCCAATTGTTCCCCCACAGACTGGCTTTTAATATCCATCTTGGCACCCACGGGCTCTTAATGAGCACATCCAGCCACAAGGACTATGGAATTTCCACTCTCCAGGGAGAGCACCCTGACCCAAACACATGAGACTCAGATGCGCAGCCTTTCCTCAGCTCTGCTCCACATGCTGGTTCCCAATAGCAAGGAGCTGGCAAACAAGCAGACGAATGATACACTGAATCCACCTCACCCTGGGAAAACACGAGGACCAGGACAGCAGGCATGCTTGTAAACGCTTTTACTCCTCAGTTTAGAAACAGCAGATGTGTCATTCACCCAGCATCTACTCCTGAATCAATGCAGTCCAAGCGAGCCATCACTTGGTCTTATGAGCCCACAAGCATTCAGACTCTCTGTCACAGGACATCTGGGCCCAGAATTGCTCTTAGTGAATTTACTCCTTCCTCACAAGTTTCAATATCAGAATGACTTTTGAGAGCCAGCAAATCTGGTACCCTACCATGTATGAGGCTGAGAAGGTGCACAAACACAGTAACATAATGAAGCACAGAATGCAGTCTCTGCTCTTGGTGATCCCAAGGAAACAAGCTGGGGTGCTGCGCAGAGACGCAAAGCCCCATGTCCTGCTACCCAGCACATTGGGGCAGCAAAAAACTTTATTTCATAACTTGTTCCCACAACCTTCTTTGCTTTGAGAAACAGCATGCTCCCTGGGTATATTAACTCAGCACAAGCTATGAGATGGATTACCAAAATTAGGCACAGATCATCAAATCAGGCAATATTAGGACAGGGAACACAAAGTCAAGCCTTGCAAGTTACAATTTACTCCTGCAGGAGTGACCTCTGATTTTACAGCTTTGAACCTCCCTTTATTCTACATGTATGTAAATTACATTGCCACCTCAAGTGCCAAGAGCTCAAGACACTATTTGAAACCATTTTGAAATAGGTAAATGAAAGAAGCAGCAGAAGTATAGTAATACATGTTTTATTGTCTTAGCATTCATTCATTTATTCAAGAGAAAGGCCAAGATTCCTGCCACACGATATTTAAATAACTACTCAGATGTTATGACACATACAAGGAACAGACAAATCATAAGATGAAAGTTAAGTATGATGACTATGGGAAGCATTACATAACTGCAAATGGGTATTTAGGAACCTTCTCTCAACTTGCATATCAGGGCAACATGGAAAAAAATATCCAGTGTGGAATCCTCCCTTCAGTATGGAATACTCCACCTCCCACACAGCACTTCATAGAACTGGCTGCAAGATTATCAAAGTACAGGGTTCTCTGAAAAACTGAACAAAGAAACAAAATAAAGAAACAAACAAATCAACCATACTCTGAAGTTTTTCTTGAACACTGAACACTAAGTACTATATAAGTGGATTAAACAGATATGCAAAAAATGGAACTCATCATTTACTCTACACAAGAAATCATCAGAATCTGCAGCACTGTTTCGAGAAGTACATGTGTACACAGCACTTCATCGTGTATTTAAAATTATTAGCACCCCATGCCAATTAGAGAAGCCTTACAAATAAAAGGTAAAAGCCTCTTTAAAAGTTACAATCTGTTGAGCACAAAATCCACGTATTTTAGACAAAAGACTAATCTTTGATACTTGATGTATGCTATGATTAACTTTATTAGAAGATTTCATGCTCATAATGGTCCTTTAAAGTGCTTTAATATTATTAAAGCAGGGAACAAAACCAAAATAATTGTGCTAATGTTTACAAGTTATCATCAACAGAAATAGGAACAAAGCATTTCAGCTTGATTCCAGCCTAGTTCCTTTTCAACTTAATTTTGTTTCTGTTTTTCCATTAACAAGATCTTGTTTAATCACTAGACAAGATTACCTATTGCATAATACCTGCCTACTATGCTCCCATGAAACAAAGACATGAGGAATTTAAAGACAAAGCATACGCTTCACTTACATGTTTAAGAGCATCAAGCACATCTAAGAGAATCATGGCAACTACTGGAATGACAAAGGTCAAGAAGGGAAAAAAATAATTCTCCAGTAAAGCAGAGTCTTAGAAGACAGGCAGCAAACACAATAGGGACTAAGACAGGCTGGAAAGTGCTCCCCTGAAACTTCTCACCCATGGAATCTAAGGAAGGGAACAGCTCCAATATTTCCCTCTAGAAAAAATGTGCTACAATCAAAAACACAGCAGACCCGGAACCAGGTAGTTCACAAGAGTCAATAAAAAGTGCAGACAGACCTTGCTCATTCCTTAGATATCTCCTAATTCTGCAAAGTCAAGACTAAGTTGCCAACATTTCTGCTTAAAGACACCTGCTTCCTAGGCACCTGTGAAAAAGGCCCCGTGCACAGTTTGCTCAGGCCATGTCAGGTGCCAATTTCTGCAGTTCACATCAAGCACCATCTTCCAGAGTTCAAGTACAGTAATTTCATGACCACGAGGCGCACCGGACTATAAGGTGCACCTCCAGGAGTCAGCAAATCTCACAATTTTGTACATTATATAAGACGCACCGGACTATAAGGCGCACTTTTTTTGCAGCGAAGAGCTGCGCTGCGCGCAACAAAGTAATGAATTAGTAACGGGCTGCCCGCAGTCCGGGGCGGCTCAGGGCTGCCGTGGTGCAGCTGCAGCTCGCACTTCCGAGTTGGCTCGGGGTGGCCACCGGCTCTCTCCCTCCCTCCCCATGCAGCGGCCAGGGCCACCCACCTCCCTCCTCGTACCAGCCACTCCTGCCAGGCCGTGGCCACCGGCTGTGGGAATTTGAAACGTCATCCTTCACAGAAGTACAGAGAAGTGAGTCAAGATACACTGCCAATATTTCACAGATCAAAGATCCCAGGAAAACAAAATTGACCAGTAGCATGAGCATTCCAGAACACACAGGACATTTCCCTCACCTTCCCTACCACCTCACAATTTAATTTTTTTCCACAATAAAATAAGAAATGCATATATTAAGGAGAGCCAAGAGTAAAGTGGAATAATTTTAATTTCTTAAGAGGATACATGAAACAATGGTCACCTGCTGCACAGGGTCATCAGTAATGTGCACAACTGCTCAAGACACTGAGTGCAGAAAAGCTGGGCCTTGCCCCAAATGAAGTGAGATTCTCTGAAGCCTCAATGTGGTGACGCAGGGCCCGAGTTCACTCAGATGTGATTAGATTAGAAACCTCGAAGCATCAGGAGAAGGTAGGGATTGTTGTGGTAGGTCAGGCACTGCAGCAGCAAAAGGACCATGCACTTCCTCAGCAACCAGCCAGGGGGTTTACAGGGACTTTGTACTTAGCTCTCCTACCCACAAGTTTTTCCAGCTTTGCTGAAATGCTTCCATCCTCTCCTTTACAAGCTCTCATTTTAACTCTGTCTTCAAAATTAATTATTTCTAGAGTACTTGTGATATTTTAGGCCTTCCTACACCCTCAGAGACTATTATCTCCCTGCTTCTCCATGTAAATAAAGCTCGGAGACAGAGCTCAAGTGACAGTCACAGCACACATGATCACAACTGGAGAACTCCACCTCAGGACTTTCAGTCTTCTATCATCACTATAAATCAAAGGTCTTTCCATGTATTTTCAACACAACTTGCATCTTCTAGTTAAGTCTGTTCAGGCTACATTTTTGCTAAAGACTTCTATTATAAGGTAGGTAAGGACCTTCCACACTAGTCAATGCTTTCAAAAATTAAAGTGTTGTAAGGCAGATTAGATGCTTTATCACTTGCTTGAAAGGAAAGAAAGTGTTTCATGATCCTGAAAAAAGCTTTCCCTTTTTTTGCTCTGAAATCACTAACCACTCACTACTACAGTTCTTCAAAACTATGGAGGAATTTGTTTTCAGATGCTCCAGAGAAAGGCACAAATAGTCCTGAAGTCCAAGTTCTACCACCATCCCTATACTGAAGCAGATCAACAGAACCTGCTGCAGTAGGTAATGAGTTGAGCAGCTACATATACTCCAAAACACATCAGACCATTTCTGCAGCAGATTTCCTTTATTGTCAGTTTGTGCCCCAATGCTTTTGTGCCTTGAGTCCTACAGAGCCTGAGAAGTGTGTAGAACTTCTCACACTGCACCCAAACTGTATGTTTTACATTAATGGGCAAGAGTTTGAGCAACTACATACAATGAAGTGCTGTGTTTGCTATTACTTTTTCCTGAGACCACTCTTCTTATCCATAGCAAAGAGGGATCAAAAAAGGAATTTTTAATGTTTGTCATTTCATTTCAGATGCATAAAAACCATGATTGAATGCATAGTGCCCATGAGTTCTGCCCACTGCAGCACACGAAATATTTAATGACTTACTGAGTAGTGTTCCCATAATAAGTCAGCCAGCACATACAGAGCCAAGAAACCAGTCACCATTCCTGTTTCCTGCCAACTGCCATTCCCTTCCTTAATGCGCCTGTTGAAAGTGTGTCAAATACTAGGTGGACCTTGTAGTTTGCAGCCAAGTTTCTACTCCCATTCTCTGGACATTGCCATAACTAACTCTAATCCTTAGCAAAAAGAGACAGCAACCAGCACTTTTTGCATATGGATTCACAGCACAACTCGGGATTCACAGTAACTAAGAGGCCCAAAGAAACAGGATGCCAATCTGCTCATGTAGACAAACAAAAGCCTGCAGGTTCTCCAAAAGTTTACTCTCTACTTGCTAGAGAAAATTCCTCCCAATCCGTTCACAATTTTTAGTGTTTTAGTTTTCAGATAACACAAAGCCTTCACGACAGTGAGTGTTAACTCCCAAGCTTTTAACAACTGCCTGGGTAACTGGATCCCCAGACTTAACAATGTACATATGGAAAAAACTTCACTTTGTCTCTTATATTCCAGAAAAAATACCCCCAGTTAAACAATCAGTCCTTGAAAGGAGCACGAGGAACAATTGTGGTGCTCATATTCCAAATCCAAAAGCACATAGAAAGAGATTCTCTGACTCTCCTTCTCTTTCAAAAATGAATGCATATGGATTATTTTTCGAGTCTATGAAAGAAAAAGATATTCCTATACATTTCCAAACTGCATATCAAGGCCTTTGCTGGTTGCACATTTCTTATCCTATAAGTTAACCAACAGGAAGAGCTGTACGTTTCAAGTGATGAAGCTTCAGAAGCAAAGCAGCTAATGAAAGAACCTAGCATCAAGAAATCTATAGAAAATCCTAACTCCACATGCATTTCCTAGTAAGACTACAGAGAAAAGAGGTGGGAACAGAAACTGAAAGGAGCCTTCTCAGGCAAGCCAGGTTGATTCCTGTTAGGACAGGCAGCCTAGCTCTATGATCTTTCAATCTTAAGCTTTCCAAATTTACTCTGAGTGACGTCCTTTTGAACACTGGTGTAGACCTTTGCTTTTTTGCACTTCACAGTTTCAGGTATGAAGTCTGCAGCACATGCTCAGAAAGTTCATATCCACTGGTTCTTATGCCAACACTCATTTAGTGTAAATGGCTTTTTTTTTCCTCCTTGTTTTTAACTTTCCAACACTTTCTTGGAATGCAACTATATGTAATGCTACATTTCAATTAATACTTCAAAGGCCATTATCAATACTTTAAAGGTCATTGAGAGCAGCCCTTTGGAGAAGGATTTTGGTGTGATTGTTGACAAAAAACTCAACATGTGTCAGCAATGTGCACTTCGCACATTGTAGCCCAGAAAGCCACCCACACCTTGGGCTGCATCAAAAGGAATGTGGCCAGCAGTTCAGGAGAGGTGACTTGCCCTCACCATGTATCTGCCTTCTGCAGCTGTCCACCTGGCAAACAGAACCTGTGAAAAAACTACTACAAAAGCAACCCACCAAAACAAGGCTTGCTTTTTGGTCACCTCAGTTCCCCATTTCAGCTTACCACACTGCCTCTGCTTACCAGTTGTGAAGAGGCATGAGGGGAAAAGGGAAGAATGTTTCTGTACCTACAGAGGTGAATACAGCCTCCAAATCTACTTTGTTAGCCTAGCTAGGGAAGCTCTTCTACATTCTTCTTTAATACAGACTACCCAGGGACTATCTCATCCAGTTCTGGAAGAGAGAATTCAAATTCCTTTCTCTGAAAGGTGGATCAGAATTTATATGCATTGATAAACGTATTATCACACAATAGGATTACATACATTGTCATTCTTGCCCTCAAATCACACTACTTTGGTGACTTAGCCTTGATCGTATGTGGCCGCAGCTTTCTTCCAGACATTTCCCTGTGTCAATTCCCAAGTTTATACTGTTATTATTCATTTCTATTGCACAACTTCATAAGGCACTCCATTTTTACCAATCCAGGATTCCTTATTGTCCAGCTCTTGCACTACTTTCCAGTTTTCCTTTGAAATATTGATTCCTCAAGTTTGTTTATCACAGTTCAATTTTATGGTGTAAACAATACCAGCACCACTTTCAATCTTCAGAAACACTTCTTGCAAGTACCTTTTAAACCAATAGCTCCTCTTCTGACTCAAATCTGTTTCTGCTTCCTCGCTTCATACTACTCTTTATCCAAGTACCATCTCTTGCACTAATTCTCCTGTACCTCTACCTTAAAAATAAGTATGATCCATTATCAAGTTCCCAGCAGATTAGAGCTACTCCATTTTTTTCACAGAGAAAGGAATTCAATCACTTATTCTTACAAAAGCTGCAGGTCAGTCAGGCATGAACTATCTTTAGCAAATGCACATAGGACTCAGTCTACTTAGTTCCATGTTATTAATTAATTCTTTCCTTCCAAAATTTTCTAGTCTTGCATACTACTGATGTCAAACTCATTAGGCTATAGCTGCTCCTCATCTCCAGTTCTTTTAGGAAACGTTCTCCATAGCTCAGTAAAAAAATCTGCTAAGTCAGAGGCAGGATACATTTAAAATTAGATTTCTGTTTAGCTTTCCCTTAGGAAGCCTGGCTGGTTGTGGTTCTACTGACTGTCATTCTACTCCTGCAGTTCTTCTCCCTGTGACTCAGCTACCCTGTCCCCTTCCCAAACTGCCTTCCTCTCCAGCTTCTCCAGGTCATTTCTTGAGATAAAGAAAACTTCATCTCAAAGGTATTCTGACCTAATTTTTGACATCACCTCAAAAATGTACTTCTATAAGCATTTTGCTGGTAACAAAATAAAATTCACTGCTACTAATTTATAGTTTTGGGGTTTGTTTGGGTTTTTTGTTTTTTTCCTTGCATCAACACTGCCTAATGTGCAAGAAAATTAATACACACTCCAGAAGAACAAAAGAAACAAAGATTCTTTTCCAAGAGACCAACAACAAGGAGAGGGCAAAAACATGCTCTTCCTCCTACAGATACCCAACTAAGGCTCACCTTGTAAAAGTGTTCGACAAGAAAGTGCCTAATAAATATCACAAACCTCACAACCCAGATGATCTAATTACTTCACAGGAACTGATCCCATGAATATCCATATGCGAACAGTGCACAGACATCCTGAGGAAAAAGGATGCATTCAAAAACCATGCACATCTTTCAGAAATTGAGTTAGTGCACCTCAGCCTCTGAGGAATTGTGCTTGGATTTTTTGAAGCAATAATTTAATTCTCAGCTCCTTGTATGAAATATGTTTACATCAGATCAATCCTTGTATAACAATAACCATCACATTCATTAGTGTCTTGGCAATTTTTATAAAGGCCAAGAACTCGCTATGGAAAAAGACTCCCTGGAAACCCAACATTATGTCTGCCTGCTCTTGTCATAGCTAAACAACTGTGTGAGCAGCCCAGCTGGGCAACCACAACTCCTGTTTCAAGGTTTAAAAAATAATTTAAACAATCATAACATAAACCAGCTATGAAATACATTACATAAAATCCTTCTACCTCACAGGCCACATGAAGCAGTGAAGCATTTATGAAAGCAGGGAAGAGAAAGGCAAAGAAAGCTTAAATCCCGGGTGGGCGTGTTACCCCGGGGCTGTTCGGTACAAGATGTACCGGTGAGCACTCAATGATGGGCCGGCAGGGATAGAGGAAGGCATATTAAAACACCATTTGGGGTTTTT
This sequence comes from Turdus rufiventris, assembly GCA_013186435.1. NCBI lineage: Eukaryota > Metazoa > Chordata > Aves > Passeriformes > Turdidae > Turdus > Turdus rufiventris. The sequence continues at coordinate 1,240,332 of PYHW01009662.1, read as the reverse complement.
CCCTCAGAATTCTCTCTATGAACGCATTAAGCACGCACGACTCGAAACAGATACGGTGCCACAGTGTGTGCCGTCGCCCCTCATCCCCGGGAGCTCACCCTGCCAGCCCTCACCCCGCCGGGAGCGCCGAGGCGGGGCGGGAATGGAGGCAGCTCCATGACCACGAACTGCCCGGGGCGAGCCTAGTCACGCAGCCAGTCACCCCAGGCCGGGGGAGGCCGCGGGCAAGCGGGGCCTCGCCGGCTCCCAACCCGTCCTTTACCACCCCCTGAACAGAGCGAAGCCCCCCGACCCCGCCGGACACGCCCCTCCCGCGGCGGCTCCCGCAGCCAGGCAGGCGCCACCGGGCGCGGGGGCCGGGGGAGGGCCGGGAGGAAGCGCAAGAGCGGAGCGGAGACGTGGGACTCGAGAGACACCCGCGCCCCCTCACCTGGCAGCCCTTCTTGTGGTGGAAGCCCACCACCACAATGTGCAGCACCGGACCCCGCTTCTCCATAGAGCAGCCCAACGATGGCCGCGCCGGAGGATGCCGCCGAGTCCGGGCTCTCGCTCCGCCCCCCGGGTCCGGCGGGGACGCAGCCCCGGCCGCCTGCGCTTCCGCACCGCCCGGCCCGGGAGGGCGGACACGGCCCTCAGCACCGCCCTCCGCCCGCCCCTCCCGGCGCGGGTTGCGGAACTCGGGATTAGGATTTCCCCCTTCTTCTTTCAAGGGGATAAACCTCCAAGAAGATGAGGCTCAGGAGGGCTCATCGCTGTCTACAAGTACCTCAGAGGCTGTGGCTAGGTGGGGGCCGTTCTCTTCTACAGGGCCTGCAGTGAGAGGGCAAGAGGAAATGCGCTTACGATGAGACAGGGGAGATTCAGATTACATTTTAGAAAAAAAAAAGTCTGTTGGTGTGGTCAGGCATTGGAATAGGTTGCCCAGGGAGGTGGTGGAGTCACCACCCCTGGGGCGTTTACGAGGCCTCTGGATCTGGATGATGTGGGTTAGGTGTTACAGCAGTGCTGGGTGGACACCTGGACTGGATGATCTTAAAGGTCTCTTTCAACCTTGATGATGATTCTGTGATTCTATAAACATGTCTTAGAATACACTAGAAAGAAGGCAGTTCAAATACGGGTCTAAGAGCACGGGCAAGTTCAGAGAGAAAAAAAAATTAAATACTGTATTTTACTGCGTTCACACCATACTCCCTCGTTATGATTCAATTCTGACTGCTTGAATCAAGCATTTAGTAGAGGCTGTACTCTTAACTATTAAAATTCTCTGTGGAAATTGGAGGAAGATAATCTTTTTGAAAGAACTATAAAAGAATAATGCTTAAAGAAAATCTCATCACTAACATAGTACCCAGGAGCTCAAATTATAACAATACAGCATGTAATCACATATTGTTTTTCAGATTCAACAGAAGTGCTGTTATCGAAAAAGTATACTGCAGGGAGCACAAGATGAACTACAAAGAGCAATCCTTCTGGCAAAGGAATAGTTTCTTATTAGTATTAGCCTGTAACTGACAGTTTACTATAATTTCAAAAAAGAAAAATGCATGCAATATTGGCTATTATCTCCTGCAGTAATGAGATATCCCCCAAAAGATGCATGTGAGTGTTTATGGTTCGTTCTCATTTCATTCAGGAAAGTGCAGCATCACTCTTACTGTTATGGATTATGCATTATAGAGCCATCTCAGTGATATTACTGGATAATGGTGGCTTCTTAGAGTAGAGTATTAGATTTTTTTTTTTCCTGCTTGAAATTCTCTTTCCTAATAAAGCAATAAAAATGTTGAACTGACAGCATCAGTCTAGTCTAGGAAAATGCAGTAGTTGACATAATCTATATTGTTTTCACAGTTCACACTGTGTGCATTTATGAGAAAGAAATGCAACTGAGAGCTGCTATGAGCAGCTCTCGGAAAATTCTCAAAGGGAATTTTCTTTCTCCATGCATAGCTAACAAATAGCAATGAAAACTCAGCCCTACAGTTCTTCTATTACTCAGAGACTTTGCTTACCTTGAGAACTACCAGCAATGATATCATTACCATAGTAATAACAATTTGTTAGTAATTTTTCAAGTCATAGCAATAAAGCAGAGTTCCCAGCTTATGTACAGTGAGACTTCTAGAGATGGATAACCTTTCCGTGGGCAGTACAATAGTTTATGTCTGGAAGTAACACCAGAACTAAGCAGTGCCCATGGTGACTGATAGCTCCCCTCTATTTGTCAAGTATAGCCCAAAGAACCCTAAAGAACAAAGCTCTGAATTTGTGGAGACAGGCACGTGAATAAAAAATAAATGTCCTTTAATTTCTGTGGAAGAAAAGCATAGATGAAACCCTGGCATGGACCTGAGGTTTGTATCGCATTTCTTCTGCATGGCAAGCTCACTTCATGTTTGTAGTAGGTTTTCTTTGAAGTTCTTATCAAAAATGAATGCAGTAATTCCCCTAGAAAGTTAAAATAATCTCTTTTTTTTTGTAGCCAACAAGACCAAATGTAATTTTAATTGTACATTCAGTTGCATTAGGGCACCATAATGTAGGAGGCAGTGTTTCAAACAGGATTCCCCATGGAAAATACTGTATTTGCTCCTGTGGGAACGATGGTGTCATTCTCATGAGATTGATAGGACTCTCGAACGTGCACACAACAAAAGGGGAGCTTGGATTGTTAGGGAGGTTTACAGACACAAATGCAATATATCTTCTCCTGCAACTTTGAAGAGAATTAGATTCGGATGGCAGAAACATTGCTCTCAAATCCTGACTGTTCTCCCCATAAAAATACATACTCTCTTGTCCTGACCACTGTTGACATTTTCACTGTCCCTGATTATTTTGGCTGGAAGGGTTTGCAGACCTCTAATTCCTACTTCTCCAGGTCGAATTAGACACATTTGAAGAAGATAACTTGTCAGAATTGTTTCTTTAGAAAATATTGGTTGTGAGTAGTAAAGCAGAGATCTGTTCCAGGGGGTTGTGAGGGGAGCAGAGAGAAGCTTGAGACCCCAGGTGCAGCTGTTAATTATTTGTGAAGTAGACACTGCACTTGGCCCCTGATCCAAATGCTTCCCCTCTGAATACTAGCCATGAAAGGTGATAATTTTACATTTTTTTCTGTGCTGTTTTCCTCAGAACTCCATTTCTGCCCTGTCCTTTGTGGAAGCTCTGGAGGTTGGGAACAGCAAGCATAAAAATCCTTATCACAACCTAATGCACACTGCAAATGTGATATGGTCTGTTATCTCATTTTTTTTCTTTTTAAAGACTGTAATAGCACTACATACAGGAGACAGTTAAAGCCAGACAACACTTACAGGAACGGATTGAAGGCTGAAACAAAAAGAAACAATGAACATACGGTACATTCCCACAGTAGTTGTCAAGACAGACAACAAGTATCTTTGAAAATGGGCTAGAGAAATTGAAAGCAGACAGATTCCAAAATGATGATCAACCACTACAGTTTGGATTTGGCTGGCAGCTCAGAGTTTGCCAGTCCACTCAGTGGGTAGGGTAAATGGAAGTGAAGGCTAAAACTGTACAGGATACACATATACCTCATTCTGGTTTTTTTCTTTCTCCTGTTTTTTGCCACAGCCAGAAAAGGAAACTAAATACTTTTTAGTCTGATCCTGTGTGCCAGATTTTTAGCACCTGTTATTGTTTCATCTTTTCCCAGCATCTTATTTGCCCTTGGTCCCTGCACTGGCAGAAGCATAGTGGCAAAAGTATCACTGAAAGGGAGGTTGTTTTGCACTGTTCTCTTGTCACACCTTGGCCATTCAGGGGTTGCTCTCTTTGTGGCTAGTACTTGAAAACATGCACTTCTGTTCTTTTGTACTTCATTTCACTGGGGTTCTTTCGGCTAACAAGTGTGCAGAAGCACACAAGGTGCAGGGAACTTTGGAGTACGGAGCAAGCAGATGAACCCAGATCAGCAAAAGCTGAGGCTGCTACTGCAGCTCAAGCCTTCTTGAACATTCAATCATTCCATTCATGCACAGTCATTCCAAGCTCTGTAGCTAGGAATTATTGAAGAAGAGGAATTAGAGAAACCCATGGTTAAAGATGTGCCCAAGCAAGTGCCAACATTGTTTCTGATTGCATGAGTACCTTAAACAGGCTGTACAAAATCCCCATAAAAGTTGTTGGTCAAGATCACTGGTGGCAATGTGTGTTAGTAACATATTTTTCTGCACAGCTTGATGAGGAACCTGAAGAAGTGATGCTGCCTGCATGTATCATGTGATGGAGCAGAGGGCAGAGAGATGCGAGCTCATAAGTCATAGCACAGCTCCTGCCAGATCTTTTAGGCTGTAGAGCTGCTTATGCTCAGGAACAACCTTTGTGCATATGGTCCGTCTTTCTGCACTCTCGTGATTGCCACATGGATGTTGCTTTCACTTCTGAGGACAGACCTGAATACCTTTCCCTGACAGCATACCTCAGGGCCTGCTGTAAACATGTCCCGAGTCTCCTGCCTTGAGTGTAGACTCCACCTGTGACTTGTGTTTACTGAAACAGATTTGGAAGGAGTCAGGCTTTATCTGTCTCAAAAGTTGATCCAGATGATTTTGATGAAATTTTGTCACTTGTTCCTGGTTGTGTCTAAGTAAATAGAAATTAGGTTAGATTTGCCACCAATACAGCTGCCTACTCAAAATCACCCATTAGCCCTAAACTGGTCACTGCTGCTTTTAGGGTCATTAGTTAATGGAAATGCAGGCTGTAGTCAGTAAGACAAATATAATATTGAGGAATGGAAAGTGCAATGGATCCCATTTTTCCCTTACAAACTGTGGAAGAAGGGCACTTTTCCCTTGGGGCTACTCTGCTCTGAAAAATGCCTGGATGGAACAGCTGCCCAAGTGCAGCAGCCCTTCTGCCTGTGTGTGTTGGGAACAGCCTTTTCCCAGCTTTCTGCTTCCTAGTCTGTTAGCCATTTAGCTCTCTCATTCCGGTGCTCTGCTTTCACAGCTTGTCTAGATATGGAAGGTGATACTGACTGTTGAAGTGTCCACTGGTGTCATGGGAGGCCATTACATCCTTTCTTCCCATTTGTAATGGGACAGATTTAATGGTCAACATTTCCTCTGTCTGGTTCACTAATATTGCATCTCTTCTGTGACAGATCTGGTCTCCTTCTGCAGGCCTTGAGGACAAATTAATGGACAAAATCCATACTTTTAGTGTTAATTTACTTTTACTGCTTTTACTTGCACTGGAAAATCCCAAGTTCTATCATCATTACTTTCATCCTCTCCTTAGGTGCCATCAAGGTTCAATACAGCTGGGCCACCTGCAATGGGTTAGACTTTTTCCATACACTCAGCTGATGGATGCCAGGTTATTTTTATGCATTTTATAAAGTTTTTGGGTGACCCAGGTGAAAGATTCTGGTGACAGTTACCCTACCTGGAGTACAGCATCCAGCTCTGCAGTGTCCAGCACAGGAAAGAGATGGACCTGTTGGAGTGAGTTCAGAGAAGGGCCACCAAGATGATTAGAGGGATGGAGCACCTCCTATGAGGAAAGGCTGAGAGAACTGGGGTTACTCAGCCTGGAGAAGGCTTTGGAGTGCCCTAATTATGGCCTTCCAGTACCTGAAGGGTGCCTACATATTCTTGTAATGACTGGACAAGGGAGAACCAGTTCAAACTGAAAGAAAGTAGGTTTAGATTAGTTGTTAGGAAAACATTCTTCACTGTGAGGGTGATGAGGCACTGGAATAGGTTGCACAGAGAAGCTGTGGATACCCCAATCCTGGGAGTGTTCAAAGCCAGCTTGGATGGGGCTTTGAGTAACCTGGTCTAGTGAAAGGTGTCCCTGCCCATGCCAGGGGTGTGCAATTAGATGATGTTTAAGGTCCCTGTCAATCCAAACCATTCTGTGTTTCTGAGCTGTCCTGCTGACGTGCTAATGCTTTGCAAAAATCCGTGTTTAGGGAAAAAGCCTTTGGAAAAAAATTTTAGGTGGTGTAAATAAACGTGGTATATTTCCCATCGCGCCTAACTGCCCCTACCGCTTCAGGAGCTCACTACTATACAGCAGAGTTTTCCAAATTGCACCTGAGCACGTAGGAAATACAAAGGTTAAAAAAAAATTTTAAATGGAAAACGTCTTTTTTATCTGGTTCCGCCGCGCGCGGGTGACGTGCGCGCACCGCCGCCAATCGGAGCGCGCCGCGGGAGCTCGCGAGGCTTCGGTCTCCATGGCAACGGTGAGCCCGCAGGCGTCCGACCGCCAGCGGAGCGGCAGCCATGGTGAGTAGCTTCATCCCGGCATGGAGGCACTGCGCGTCGGGCGGCCGGCCCGCAGGTGGGGCAGGGGTCTGTCGTCATGCGGGAACCGCTCGGGGCAGCTGCGGCCGCCGCTGCCCTCCTGGACGTCCCTGCCATCCCTGCGGAGACTTCCAGGGCTTGGGATTTTTGCGGGATCCAGTGGCCCGGTGGCTTATCTACGAATCAGCGTGGCTGACTCGGAGATCACGAGTGGCCTGTGCTTATGTATTTATTTACTAGTATAATTTCCTTTCTGTCTGTAATGAATAGAAGCTTTTTAGCAAAAAAAAAAAAAAAAAAACACCCAAAATAAAAAAAACACAAACAAACAAACAAACAAAAAAAAACCCACTCAAAAACCTCCAGCAACGGCAAAGAAGACATTAATTATTAATTTAGCTTTTCATATGATGCCTCATCTGCCATATATGGGACTTGGTGGGCAACATCGGGCTTGCAGCCACACCATAGAAGCTGGTTTAATTTAGTGCTGGTACTGCTTGTTCGGCTGCATTTATTTTTCCAGGGTATTGATTGTTCATCCAGATATCCCAGGATTGCATTGTCACTGGAGCTTCCCTAAAGACAAGGTGATCAGGTGAACTCTTTTCTCTGAGTTACTACATTGCTGTCTCTTCCCAACATCAGCCATGCTAACAAAATACATCAGAGTAAATGAAATGGACCTGCCTTTGCATCAGCTCTCCAGAGAGTGGGGTGATAAACTCCTACTCCTGCCCTGTTTGTGCCTCCTTGTCACTCTTGCTACCTCCATGAGCAATTGCCCATGCCAATAATGTTTGAAATAGAGGCATGCATAAAAGGGCTACTTAGCCAGGCCTAAAATTACTTCCTTCTTAATATGCCCTGACAGTATTTGTTTCTGGGCAAAAGGCTGTTGAGAAACAAATTCAGATTATCACTTATGATCTCCTTCTTCATCAAAAACAGCATGGCCAGCAGGTCAAGGGAAGTGATTCCCCCTTATGCTCTTACGAGACCTCATCTGCAATGCTGCATACAGTTCTGGTGTTTCCAGCATAGGAAGGACATGGAAGTGTTGGAGCAAGTCCAGAGGAAGGACATGAAGCTGACAAGAGCACTGGAGCACTTTCCGTATGAAAACAGACAAGTTGTGAGTGTTTAGCCTGGAGAAGAGAAGGTTGTGGAGAGACCTAATAGCAACCTTCCAGTATCTGGAGGAGGCCTACAAGGAAGCCAGAGAGGGACTCTTCGTCAGGAACTGCAGTGACAGGACAAGGAGTAATGGGCACTAATTGAAAGAGAGTAGGTTTAGATTAGATATACAGAAAAAATATCTTTATTGTGAAGGTGGCGAGGAACAGCAACAGGTTGCCCAGGGAAATTATGGATGCCCCATCCTGCCAGTGTTCAAAGCTAGGTTGGATGGAGCTCTGAATAACCTGGTCAAGTGGGAGGTGTCCCTGCCCATGGCAGGGAGTTGGAACTAGATAATGTTTATGATCCCTTCCCACACAAACATTCTGTGATTCTATGATTCTGTGACGCGTCTCAAGAATTTACATAAAAAGTACCAAACAGCATAATTTTCCTCCAGGGTTTTTTGTTAGTACATCTATGGAAGATACATCATTCAGCTACATTATGCATGTGTAATGTAATACCAAGATATATTTATCTAAGAGCTTCCTCTCCTGTACAGTCCTTCTGATGCTGATCCTCTGATTGTCTCTGTCTTTCTGATTTTGTATGACTTTTTTGAGGTCACTTGAGCCCTTGCTTCCAAGTATTGGAGCTTTCTCACCTACTTATGAGAGGTGTATAAGGATTAGACATAGGAAAATGTGGTTGTTTTTCACCATACTAGTTGGCATGCTAACCCTGTGAAAGCAATCACAGAAGCTAGTTAGAAGGCAAGTATTCACAGTAGTTATGCTCATTTTTCCTTATGTTTGTCTTTGTGCTTGTGTCCTCCTCCACAGGCAGAGTTGGGTGTTAATGAGCACCACCAGAAGGAAGTGGTCAGCTACATGCGCTTTGCTCGTTTCAAGCGTGGCATGTGTCTCAAAACAGTGGATTCTTGTTTTCAGGACCTCAAGGACAGCAGGTGCTGTGTGGGTTGGCTCTGAGCAAGAATAAAGCAAAATATGCTAGCAAGAGTGGCAGGTTTGAATACTTTATGGGGTGACGTTTTTCCATTTAGGTTTGTATGTTTCTTTTATTTTCCAGAAGTTAGAAGTAAATGCTTTTAAACCCAAGTTAGTTAAACTCTTAGGTATTAACATAGGTATTGACAGTGTCACATTGCTTCATATCTTGCTTCTGATATGTAAATTCAACGTAAGGCTGTAGCTGAATTAATATTTGTGGTTTTAATGATTTAAAGAGAAAATTCAAACAAAATAACTGATTAGTAATACTGTGGTCACCTAATAACGACTGACAGTGGATGTTTTTAGAAAATACTACATTGTATGAGTGGTACCTGTGTAGTGAGATCTCATAACAAGGCAGAATTGTTACCTTTATCATACCTGATTCATCTTGACCTCTCTGTTTAGACTTGTTGAAGAGACCTTCACAGTTGACGAGGTGATAGACATGCTGGATGGACTGCAGAGTGTTGTACACAGTGAAGTGGAGTCAGAGCTCATAAACACAACTTATACCAACGTTTTACTTCTCCGGCAGCTCTTTTCACAGGCTGAGAAATGGTACCTGAAGTTACAGACAGACGTCTCTGACTTGGAGAATCGGTAACAGCTACTGGACTATATTTGCAACAATAAAAAAGTTTCAAAATGTTGACTATTTGCATTCTTTTCCTAACCATAAAAACCTATTACTTTACTATTGTATCAATGATAGGCTAGCTTCAATGTTTCCATCTATAAAATAGCAAGATACAAAGTGATTTCAAACTTGTGAACAAGTTTTTTTGTTAGTAATATTCTTACTTGAATTAATTATTTAAGGACAGGTGACTGGATTACATAAAAAGCTTTTGTTGTCTAGTTAGATTATATTTTAATTAAGGATGCTAAATCTATTGTAAGGCAGGTGTCGTGCCATTACATGACATGATCTGTTGCATTTGTGGTATTTGAGTAGGGCTTCATCCTGTACTTCTAACAAGAATTTTACATGCAAGAAAAAGCATAGCACCAACCTGTTTCATGTGTTTCAAAATGTGTTTCTTGGCGTAGTTCTTAGTAAGAAATGCCTCCTTATATTTTTCTTTAATAAATAAATGCCTCGTTTTTTTTTTCAAGAGAATTATTGGACCAGGTTGCTGAGTTTGAAAAGTCAGAATATACATCTTCAAACAAAAAGGTAGAATTTTATTTTAATCAAATCATAATCAAATATCATGTAGAGTCATGACAGATGTTTAAAATCTTAGTATTGACTCTTTGTGCTTAAGAGAAAACCAAAACCTCATCCTTTTTTTATAAAACAGTCTTCGCAACTGTCCAAAAAGTCACATTTTACATTTCGGCACAAAGGCTGCCTCTGAATTGCCTTGGCTGTTTCCAGATTGCCTGTTCTGCACTTCTGGAGTGTGCCTTACACACCTCATTGCAAGGTCAGCCAGACCAGGGATGTGTTGCAGTGTTTGCTTCTGAGTTACCTTCTCCTGGCATGCTTGTCCCAGCATAAACTCAAGAGCTGAGAAGATTGCACAGTGCAGATATTACACTAGCTTGTGAGCATGAATATGATTGCACCTTATTTGGTTTGTAGCATACAAGTGTATTTACATATATTATATTGAATTTATAGATATAGTATATGTTATTTTAAATACCTTAAATGAGAAAATTATTTGGAGCTTTGTAAACACTTTTTACTCTTACAAGCACTAAAATATGATGTTATCCTTACTCTTTGTCTTTTGGTTGCTACAGGATTGTCAGTCTTCTGTAGAACCACGTTTGCAATATTTTATGTCTCTATGCAGTATCTTCGTTTAACTTAAGCTCAAAGTGAAATTCTTAATTTAGGAGACAAGGAAGGAGACAAAAATGATTTTTCATTTCAAAAAATGAACTTGAAATAAAAGGTTGCACATTTTCTTTGCAAAAGAAAGCTGAATTGACTATCAGTAGTTATTTTACAGGCTAAAAGAGTACTTTTCTTTCTCCTAGAAATCTGTATAAATTAATTTTTTTCACCTTTATTATTTCTTTAGTCCACTGCAGATCCCATTAAACCAAAACTTGCTCCACTAAATGAAGGTGGGTCAGAGCTGCTAAACAAGGTAAGAACTTGACTGTTCATGCAGTTGTGGTCAATGATCATTCTGCTTATGCAAGTGAACTAAATAACTGTACAGTAATATTTGTATAATGCATCTGTTACTATACAGGCATCATGGTAACATATCCCAGAAATAAAATACTAGTAAATTATTAAATATTGTAAAGCATAAGAAATTTACTGTGCGGTTATGGTCTCTAACACGTATCTCAATATTGTCTCTTCTTTTGCCAAGACATTTCAGTCTTTGTAGTAATTTATTTTTCCATTTAATGGATTAAAATGGTAAATTAGTTCTATGCAGTTATCTGGTGCTTCAACAAAGAAATAAATTAAAATGAGTAGCTGGCTGAAATTACTACGTTACTGAACATTTTCTGTATCACTCAAAGTCAATCTTATTACATCCATTCTTTTTTGTTTTGTAAGTTGGTTAGATTGCTCCTGAAGAATTAGGCACTTAAAGAATTTGGAATTTACTGGCTTTGAAAACATCTGATTTCATACTTGCTAAACATTTTCAGAACTACAAAACATTTTCTAGTACTTAATATTATCAATAGTTTTTATTAGGTATTGTACTAATTTCATTCAACTGAACTTTTCTAAAATGTCACACTTCATACAAAGTTTTATTTTCTGTCTTCTGTCCTGCAGTCCCAAAATGATGTGTTGAGTACAATGTCTATATCAAATTGTTGTTATTCGCTACAATAATTAAAGCGTTCAATAATTCAGACTTACAGGTTAATGTAGTTCTCTTTCAAAAATAATTTCACAATCATAGCAGTTTTTCTTGAGTATCTACATCTATTGTCTTGTTTTTTCCCGCAAATCATTCAAAGATCATGTGGTGAATTTACTCTGACTGATAAAACATGAGTATTTCCTGTGACACAGAACAGAATATGCAGTAACCTGGTATTCATCCCTTTTGAAAATGAGCAGTGGATAAATTCTTACTTCCCTGTTGATTGAAAATATGAATTATAAGCAACAATGAGATTTGCATCCCTGAATGTGCAATTTTTAATCATAAATCTTGATACTAACAAGATACCATTCTCAATAATCTCAATACAGTAAAGTATGTGTTTCAATGAACAACCCTATATGTTACAGTAGAATTGGAGACTTAAATTGCTTTCTCAGTGAGGCAAAAAACCAAAATAAATTAATGAATTCTTGAGTTCATATGAAGGCCATTTTTAAAGCATTTAGGCTTTCTTTGGCTTTCCTAAGTTATAAAGTGTATTTTGTTCTCTGAAATATTTGCAAAATGCAAAATGGCATAAGGGTGTTCACAAACATTTTCTTGTTCTTTAATCCAAAGACAGTTGCTCATCTCCAAGAAGAAAATGAAAAATTGAAGACCAGACTCAGGACCATAGAAACACAGGTAAATTCCCTGTAATCTTGGACACTTAATGTTGGTTATTTATTTTAAAATATTTAAATAAGAATCCCATGGCTGTATTCTTATGTTTTCAGGTAAAATGTGTTTCTGAGGTTTTAAATTTTCAATGTATTGCAGGCTACAGCTGCCCTGGATGAGAAGTCGAAGCTGGAGAAGTCACTGAGGGATTTACAGATGATCCAAGGAGATCAGAAGGTAAATATAATTATATGCCTCCATTCCCATTTAATGCAACTGTTGCCAGTACATCCAAAATGTTGGTCTGTATGGTGTGTTTCTTTTCTGGCAAATGCAAGAGTTTGAGTTAGTGTTGTTCCTGCTGACACTGTTCCCACTGTTCTGTCAGTGAGCAGGTAATCCATAACATTAGATGATATTATGGCATGTATTCAGGAACAATCAGGAAATAGTATTTCAGAATTAATATTCCCTGGGCTGTGTTAACAGACACAAATCTATGTCTGTTGGTTTCTTCATGTTTACTAATGAGAGAATGATACCTAACTTGGTTTTTAGAGCAAAAATGAAACACTAATTCTTTTGCACATTTGTCACTTGATGTTGACATGAACAAACCAGACTTGCTGCTTGTTTGATTTTTTGTGGTTCTCCCTATATCAGCATACTGTTAAAGATGTTTCACCATTTATTTTTATTACTTGATGTTCTTAATCTGTTTTGTAAATGAGGCCTCCAACATGGTGAGTGGCTGCTGGCAAAAAATGTAAGAAGCTGCAAGTCATGTTAACACTAATAAATCTGTTTGGGCCACCTTAGTATTTTTCTAGGTTTCTACCTTTATTTGTCAATAATTAGAATTTTCCAAAGTTTGCTCATATGTAGTTGTGTCTTAAATTTAAAATGTGTCAGTTCAGGCTTTCAATAAAACTAGAACACTTTAATCCCATTATTTTAAGTAATTGACTTTAAAATTCCTGCAGTATTAGGAAGTAAGGTTCAAGATAGTAAAATGTTTCTATTTTAATTTTCATATTTTAATCCTGATTTCTTTTTATTTTGCTTTCTACCTGGTTTATGGTATGTACTTGGTTTTCTTAATATGCTAAAAGTTTACTTAGTAACTTCCAAAATTATATTCAATAATATTTTTAATAGGGAACTTGATTAATCAGTCATAGCAAATATTTTCTTTCTCTGTTTTGTTAAACTTGAAATATTTTCTTTCTCTGTTTTGTTAAACTTGAAATTATTAATGTTTCAAAATATAGAAAGGGTGTATTAAAGCCTGGATAATACTTTTCATAGTGTTAAAAGATTGGAATTGAATCTCATCCTGCTTTTCTGATTAAATACGAATTGACCTCAGTCAGGGCTGCTGAGTATCTTCAGCTTTCATGTCCTAATTTGCACTCTATAATCTGTCCCTTTCTCCCAGTTGCTCATAAAGCAGTAGATTTCAAACTCTTTGAACAAATAAATGACTGCCAAACCCCAATTGGTTATTAAGGATCAACTCATCAGATTGATTTTTTAAAAATTAATAGTTAATAGATGGCTTCATACAGAAAGTTTGAGTCACAATAACTGGGAATAACTCCCAGCAGTAACTGGGAGTAACTGCTCTATTGCATCAGTTTGATTTGAGGATTTAGAATTTTTGTATAATTGACTTGATGTCTTGGCTAGAAAATAACAACTAAAGCATACAAAATGTGTGTAGTGCTTTTCAACACTGCAGCCTTGGACTCTGTCTCAGAATTCAAAATGAGCTTTTCTTCTATACAGGTACTACTATCAAATGGTTTCCTATTCTCAAGTCTTAAGTTTCAGATAGAAAAATGAGCAGGGATTTCTTAGGTTTTAGATTTTGTTGTTTTAAGGTGCTTCTGGTTCAGCCTCATCCTGAGTCATTACCCTTTTGAGTTCGAAATTGAGCTTTAAAACCCAATAATGTTTTTGGGTTTTTGGTTTTATTTAAATGAAAATCCATAGAACAGTTACATGATTATTGATGTTCAGGAAAGTTTGAGTTGATCCTTCTCGTAAGGAAACTGGAAAGTTGCTTCACAACTTGGAGCCTCTTTGTTTAAGACAGCTGGGAATGGCACAGTATTGGTACCTGTCTGAGAGTGTGAGCCTTAACACCTGCAGCCTTTCCTACCCGTACTACATGAACAGCTTTGGAAATGTTTCAGAAATACATTGTGGCATAGACATTCAGATCTTAAATGGTAATTTACTGTTTCTGTATGGCAAATAACTTCATGTAATATGATTCATCCTCTGGCTCTAACTAATTCTTTAAGAGGTGAAGTACAAAAACTTAAAATCTCATCTTACTGAGAAGACATTTCAGCCATCTTTAAAAAGCATTTATTAGCAATTTTTAAAGTTATAAATCAGTCCTTGCTCTTTTTTTCACTTGAAGCACTTCTCATTTCGGTTTTACAGGAGTAATTTGTGCATCGTTATTAAAAATGAAGACATACCTACTTTGTGTAGAATTTTGCACTTAAATTTTTAATAATTTATTCACTTGAATTTTATATATTTTAAATATTTATTCTATTGAAGAATAATGCAAACCAGGATATCACTGAACTGGAGAATAAAGTGGCAGCTTTGAAATCCCAGTTTGAGAAGACTTTAAACGACACTACTGCAAACCAAAAATTCTTGGAAGAAGACTTGGTAACAACAAAACATGACTTACTGAAGGTTCAGGATCAGCTATCCACTGCTGAAAAGGTTAGCATTTTATTGTAATGTGAAGATGAATTCCTTACTCACATTTTAACTGATTAGTAATTTAATAAGCACAAGCCACAGGATGCAGAGTTTACCAGGCCACACTTTCACCCTTGTATTTTTTTTATTTCAGTGGAAAAGCACATTATGCATAAAATAGCAAACCCACAATTAACAGCATGGTTGTAACGAGAGGAATATTAAAAAATTGACTGTTGGTCTGAATATAAATTTTTAAATGAAAAGCATATTCCCAGTCTTCTGAAGACTTTTAGCCTCATTTTCTTAGAAAATTAAGTTCCTAATTCTATCTGCCCCAGTAATCTCATTTGAATCTACCAGCTGACTTTATCTAAATTTGAGTAAGTTACAGAAAACTAATATTGTCAAACTTGAAGAGGAAAAGCAAGTAGTTTTGGGTTTTTTTAAAATTTTGTCTAGTCTTCATAATATGTAAATAATATGTTGATGTTATTATGTAGGAATTGGAGAAGAAATTTCAGCAAACAGCTGCCTATCGCAACATGAAAGAAATTCTCACCAAGAAGAATGAACAGATAAAGGATTTGCGTAGAAGACTTTCCAAGTAAGTGGTGCTGCCCTGTCTGTCCCAGCAAGATCCTTGTTCTGGATAGATTGCAACCCAAGGCATGGATCCATGCGCTGCTCCCATTTTGTCTCTAAAACAGTCTATACATTTTTCCTTAATAAGAACTTCTAGTAGGCTATGCCCTGATTTTTGACAAACCAGTCCTTGGAATGGCTATTTTGTGTGGTTAGAGCTGGTATGTGCAACAGCAGCTGCCATGTAGCAAGTAGTGGGAGAATTTGATATGGAAAGGATACAGGATATTCTTGGCTGTGGTAGATAAGGCTCAGGTGCTACACACTGAGAAACACATGGGAGATGTTCCAGGTGCTTTGGTAATTATTTGGATTTGTGGGTAGGTCATTCCTTCATTCTACTATTTGGTAAACTAGCCAGTTTTAAAAGGAGAAAATAGTCTAAAAGTACGTGCATTTGTCTGTGACTTAAGTCATACAGAAAACCTTTACAGAAATGTGTCACTCTTGTGTGTAATTTATTGCTTTGGTTTCATATTTTCTTTAGAGAAAAAATTTCTTTGGGGTTTTTTCTAGCCTGTTTTAATTATTTTTCTATTTATTCTTTTTTAATTCTCAGATATGAGTCAGAGGACTGAAACAGCAAAAAGCATCTGATCTATCAGACGTTGTCATGGAAAGAAAATGTAGATTGGTATTATTTTTCAATAATGTTCATTTTGAATGGTGTATTCTTTGCTTCTAGTGTTTAAAATAACATTATTATTAATTTCATGCTGAAACTCTTACCTTACTTCCTTGTAAACCTACAATTTATAGGTATTAGTTTCTGCAGTCTTGTTTTTAATGGTTAACCATTTACATTTCTTGAGAAACAGCAAACAGGACCTTGTTGAAGAACTGAGAACATTCCCTACAAAAAAGGAGTATATTTTTGTTTAAAAAAAAAGGGGGAAAAAAAAGACCAAAAATATATGCATTAGAATTTTTTATGTCTTCAAGGTGGAAACTCCAGTTACTTCAGTGTAGTTAATGTAGTTATGAAGTAGTATTATATGTAAAAATTGCATCGGGGAAAGAGTAGGAGGAACAAAAGAGAAATGCTGATTCTGTAATGTTACTTCACATTGGGCATGTCATAGCTCAGCAAAGTGTGGTCAGTAGCATTTTTCTAGAGGGTGTTCATTAGATAATGACATAAATATATTTTATAGCCAAAGTGCTGGACCCTTTCAAATAAAGATGTGCTTTTTCATTTGAATTGATTTAAAGCAAATTTGAACATCAGAAGACAGATTCTGACTTTGCCAGTATTCTTAATATTGAGATGATAATCTAAATATGCATAGGAAAGTTAGTGGAGCAACTTTTTTTGGGAAATAAGTTATTTTAGATTTTAATGTAATCTTACTAGAAAACAGCTTACTTCTCTCCAGTCTTCTACTTGTAATTCTCTGCCTTGCATTTGTTTGTCAGTTCCCTACTAGAACATTCTACTTGTTCATCTGTCTCTGTTCATATGTATCTTGTATTTTACTTCAAATAAAATACTACATTTTCAAACATTTAATTTTTAAGGAGCTGGGTTTGTTAATAGGAATGTTTTGTATAGCTATTTTTTTAATATCTGTGCGAATGGATGGCAGATCAGTAAAGAATCTTGCTAGAAATGAGAACGTGTAAATTGCAGATTTGTGCTCAAAGCCATGTCACATCAAACAGCTGTAAAAGAGAGTACCAGTGGCAGGGCTAAGGAGATACAGGGTGTTTGTGTTACAGAAACTGGCATTTAAATATGTTTTCGTCAGGAGCTGCTTGAACTGAAACAGATCTTTTTTCCTCATTATTTCTTTAACAAGCAAAGCTGTTAAAATTGCTTAACTCAAATCTACCATGCACTTGCAGTCTAAGTTCTTCTTTTTTCTGTAAGTTAAAGTTTTCATGTTTTCTGTAAATTCTCCTGTCTTTCGCTTCCCACTGGTTAAGTGAGGTTGATTTAGAATAAAGTCCCATGCCTGTGGCAGGATGTTATTGCTGTAGCACAGCAGTAGTGTGTTATGGGGTAGTATCCTCCTCATGCAGTGACAGTTAAGATAATGAAAGATATTCTGTTGCCCTTCAGTACAGTCACTAAAATGTTAAGTTAATAGGCATATACCAAAGAGCTTTATGGCCTGAGTTTGCTCAGAAGAACACGAGTATTTATCTGGATGAATGTTTTGGGTTTTTTCTTCATAATAACACTCACTTTAATGAGATCAATTACTATTTCTAAAATGGCAGATAAGGGGTGAAGAAAGCAAGAGATTCTCATGACTCCTGCTGGTCTTTTTTTCTCATCAATCTTTGACTCTAGAGTATTGACTCTGTGATCAGCCTTCATTATCTGCTTAGAAACCATCTCAGCAAGAAAGTACACTGTCAGCTTCAGTATATGGCTAGGTCTCAATACAATAAGTTGGCTGTAGACAAGCATTGTTACACACATTGTTGTCTCCTCAAATGGGTAAGGCAAATCTTGTAAAGAGCTGTGCAGTGAAAAATTGAAACTCAGAGTGATTCCTGCCTTGCAGATTGCCAGTTTAGTGAGTGTGAGATCACCGTGATGCTCGCTTTTTGTGCTGCAGAATGGATAATTAAAAGTTTTGTGTGGAGCTCTTGATGAAAAATACATCATCTTTGACAGGTGATGTACCTGTCAAAGAAGACCTGGAGCATTATACTGTAGTGACTGTTTTCTTGAGATAGGTACAATATTTTGAAGATGGAGATGACATCTGAACCTCTCCTTACACTGCCCAATGTTTCTAAAGCTTCACTTCTTTCCACAAGTTGTAAATTCTAATACTGCTTTTACCAGCCTTTGTTCCTTGTTCTGCTCCAATAGACATCATCCATTTCTTCTGCTTCCGTTGTTAATTCCTTAGTTATGCCTGAAGGGAATGTTTAAAAAGAAAATTTCTGTATGACTGGCTGGTTTGCAGAAATCAGATCTCTTTCAGGCTGGTTGGGGTTTGGGTTTTGGGTTTGTTTTGGTTTTTTTCTTGTGGACTGAAGAAAATGGGAATGAAATCTAGGCATCTCAGCTTTGCTAGTACGGACTCAAACAGCCAGCACACAGCCCTATGCTCTAACAGTGACTTCAGCGGTTGTTAATAAAAGAGCCAGTAGTCCTGCATGTTGCCATCTTAATGAGACCATATATTAACCAATGACCTTTAACTGTTCATAAAGTACTCATTAACCTGGTTTTCTCTTATGGTTAATAGCCATTTTAAAAAATGTCCTAACGTGAATACTAATATATACATTGACATTTAATCTGCAAGTGCACCTTTTTGTTTGATAGACTAATATTTAGAACAGCTGAAATTTGCACATTTCCCACATACCTTGCTTTTGGGAAACACATCTGTCAGGAGTTTAGATTTCAGTCCAGCCAAAACATTTGTAAGATTCCTTAGTTTGATTTCCCTTTTTTGGCATTATCAAAGACAGGTCTTGACTTCTGTGTGATATGAAATGCTGTGAAATCACAGGGGAAATCTTTACTGCCTGAGGAAGCAAATGTAAATCATGTTGGGGTATCAGGTGGCTGAAAGGATCAAGGTTAAAAGGTTTGATCTGGTCTAGAAGGATGTGCCTTCTAAAACATTTTGAAGTAATTTGAAGGTAAGTTTTTATATGGGCAGATAAAAATTGTTATTGCTATTGTTATTTTTGTAACTGAGCAGAGAATGTTCCAAGGGAGTTACCCTATGATGGTTAATTCTGACAGTGTCCCAGGGGAAGTGTTGTCCCAGGATTCCTGCTGTGCTTTGGCTGTCTACAGACTCTCCCTGAAGACGTCTACATATGCCCTCCTTAGCAGGGTCTCTTCTCGACCGTATCCTGACACATTAGACCACTTGGAGTAAGCTTGTCTCCAAATAAAGGTGGGTAGATCCATGTCATTCTATTTCAAGAGAAATTTTTGTTAATTAATTATTTTTAAATTCTTATTTTTAGGAGCTTGTTGATGTGGTGCCTTGGAGAGTCTGTGATAAGCCATGATGATGCAGAGTGATTGGTGGAGGACTGTGGCAGGGCAGCTCACTACTGACAGCTGCTGGTGATTAAGAGAGCTACCCGGAGACCTCCCCAGACTCCAGGAAAGCTTTTACAGAAAATATGGGAACTGGCACATGACAAGCAGAAGAACTGACTGAGTAATCCAGCTATCTTTTAGTGACATGCCAGTTTCTGATTCTCATTTGACACAGGTCAGTTTTGAAGTCCAGGTGAACTGGTGCAATTCTACAAAATCCAAACGTGCACCTTTATGGAGTGAGTACCCTAAAAAATGACAGGCAGAAGATGGATAGAGCTGTGATGCCAAGGAAAAGCAAGGAAAATAAAAAGTGAGACTGCTTTCAGGCATGCTTTTCTTGGGAGGTTGCGGTAAAATGAAACAGTTTTAAGGGTGATTAAGAGGCTGGAAATTACTTCAGGGTACAGACCTTAAAGGCATCATCTACAGTTTGGAACTAAGCATCAAGTAGTAATGATAAGTGATAAACTGGAAAGAATAATTGTAATCCTGGTAAAACTGCTTAGAGGAGAAACTGTAATCTCCAATTACACATAGAGCAATTGCCTAACAGTTGTCATGGCCTATGAGTTGTCAAAGATCTGGAAATCCAGATGGATTCTTTCTTTCTCCTAAGGTAAGGAAATAGGCATCTTAGGGTAGCAACTGTGAACAGTGAATCCCAACAGAAAACACATATGTGGAAGCTGCTACTCCCTTGTCTGCATATCTGCTTCCCTTGACAGCATCAGTAAATACATGCAGAGGCTATACACACTCCCTGGCTTTGCTTTCATAGTCATTTGACACACTAGCAGTGTTTGCATTTGGAGTTGAGTGCCTCCAGGAATTGAAGATACTAAAACACCAAAGCTGCTGACATTTTGTCCCCCTCTCACATGTCTGGCTGATCAAGGAAGGCCCAGAGGGTTTATTTTTAAATCTAAGGGTACAGTGGTGTATGTTGGAGGTAGCGTAATGAGGGTCCAGGCTACCTTGTAGAATTTCTTCCCTTGTTTCCATGACTTTTTGCCAATCAAACTGTTAAGCTTCTCTCGCACCCTGAAATCATGGTCCCCAACCCGTTGCTGGGACCCCAGATTCACTTTCTGTATGTGTTTTAGGTAGCTGGGAGAGGCATTTGGCTTTTATTGTACTGGCATCAAGAGACACTTGACCAGGGTTTTTAACCTATACCTTTGCCTAGGTACTTGAGGTTTTGCTTCAGTGAGAAATGGGATTCTTTGCTTTGTTTATCAGCTTCTGACTAGGTTTATGTAGGGTAGTTCTCCTGGTAGTCCCATCCTTCCCTGATCTGCTGTGCAGATGAACCCCTGCCTTTCTCAACCACTCCACCAAACCCCACAGCTCAGATTTGTTAGGTACTGGGAGAAAAAATCCTTTTTAATCCATCTTTAATATGAGCAGTGACATGATCAAAATTTCTTGCATATATCTATTAGAGGCTTGTCTTTGTCCCTAAAGATAAAGCCCAAGCCCTTCCCTAAGCCAAATGAAAGCTATCAAAGAAGGTAAAATCATGAACTGCATGAGAAATAACATATTGATAATCTGAGGTGTGTATAGAAAGTCCCACAGCAAGAATTCCTAAATGTTGTCTATTTAAATACATTTAAATATATTTAAAGCATGTGTCCCCAGGAGCCACTACATGACAGGCACTTTGCTGGGTGCCTATGTGCATGACTGCCTTTAAAAAAAACACACAGTAGTCTGCAATCTGAGCTACTGATGAGACTGACATTTCTGAGAGAGACTAGGATTCATCTCATTCCACCTAACTTCCTGATCTGGCCTGACCCAAGATGAGGACATCACACCTCTCTGCCTGCATGATCTCCTCCAGTCCATTAGTAAGCTAGTTTGAAATTTAATGGGAAGCAGGTACAGAACCAAGGAAATCTTTAACTTGATGATGCTCATCAGTAGGAGTAATCTATTCACAAAAAAGCTTCCCAAGTGGTAGTGATGTGCTATTTTTTCAGGCTGTCCTGTCAGCAAATTACTTAATTCTGTAAGCTATTTATACACATCATTTATAATAAATTCCACTTTCAAGGATGGGCATTTGACTTTTTAATAATTTGTGAAATTTTCATGATGCAGGATGACTCACAGTCTCTCTGTGTGTCTTTCAGTTTAACAGTTTCTGGATTTTAAATTACATTCCGGCAGAACTCTGGATTATATCCATGAGACATATTGTCAGGGCTAGCTGGCATGTTGGAGTTCTGAAGGGAAGACAAGAACTGCATAGATGCTGCAAAAAAGTCACAAACTCCCTCAAAACTACAGATGGCTTTGGCAAACTCACGGCAATTTGTATCTCTGACACTGCTAAAATACACCCCAAAGAATGGATGCGCTTATGGAAGATGTGCAAACCTCTTGCCATCACCTTTTTTAGCAGACACAAAAATGGTGTCCCACTTTGTGACTCTGATAATACAGGTGGCTAGTCAGCAGGTCCACCTGAGTGCTGCTGCTGCCGGGCCCAACTGCACGACACTCTGCAGTTTGGGCTCCTGTCCAAAGGCTCCGGGGTTGGAGTTCTCACCCATACCAACAGCTGGAGGCCTTGGCTCAGCAAGTGCCCAATGGGATGCTGGAGCAGCCCACACAAAACTGGCAGGGAGCAAAGTTTTGGCACTGGAGGAACAAGACTGACAGCAATGGAGTGACTCTTACTTGTAAAATGTTCCTGAAAGGTGCCCTGGAAAAAAAACCAAACCAAACGTTTAAACAGAGGAAGGAAGCTGAGTCCTTGGAGTTGCTCAGCTACTTTTTATTGCTGCAGACGCTGCTGGCAGCCTCCTTCACTGGAAGACCTGTCCAAAGTGGTTGAGCTCAATGTGTACCTTGGCAGGGGCCCAAAAACACAGGGTTCATGTTCCGACCTGGCACCTCAGTGTGCCTTCAGATGACCCAAAGGCTCCCTAGATCCTTCTGCCTCCACAATGGCCACAGATACCTTTTCCCACTGGCCTTTGTATTTGGTCCCTGCTGCTTGAAAGTATTTTAAAATGGCAACCCCTCAGAAAAGTTCACCTGCAGCAGTGGATTTTGAGCATGAAGGTCAAACACGTGCAGAGCATGTAGAGGGAAGGCAGTATTCTGGGAGGGTCAAACAGGAGTATTGTTAATTGTGCACCATACTGGGGACCTGCATGGCTGATAGGATTACTTTCAAGGCTGCTTTTGGAACTGAGGAGTGTGCTGTGTTGGTTGAGGTGAGCACCAGGGCACAGCGAGGATTCTGTTTATTCTTTCCCTAAAAGCAGTGGTAGTATCTAGACCCAGTCCTAATGGTGTGGGAACCCTTCTTCTGTGCAGTCAAATTCAAGCTGGTGCCTCATGCACATGAATGCCACTCAGTAAGAATGGAGCTCTGTGGGGAAGGAGTGTCCCATTTCCAAAACCAAACTGCAGCCCCAGTGTTATTTCCTGATTGCTTCAAGTTGACATGTGAGTCGATAAAAATCCCTCAGCTCACATCCTTCCCAGAAACGCCCGTCAAAACCCAAGCAGCTATTCACCCAAAGTACCAATTTTATAGTTCTGTGTCTATAATCTATTTACCAGCATTCCTATTTCAGTATGTGCCTGTTAATAAGATTAGTAATTAAAAAGCTTGATAGGAATTGGCAAGCATAGCTCCTCCGCCTTTCCCTCCCCTCCAAGCCAGACTGGCGTGGAGTGTGAGGCACATTTGGCAGAATACCTGAGGGAGTGAAGGCAGGAAGCTCTGCTGAAACACTCTGCCTGCAAGAAAGCAATGGAGAAATCCCGACCCTTATGGGACAATCCCCTACAGTTTGTTTTCGCCTGCATTTCCTATGCTGTGGGTTTGGGAAATGTGTGGAGGTTTCCATACTTATGTCAGATGTACGGAGGAGGTAAGTGTGGTTTACATTTTCTTGCTTCCCTCGAAGAGGAGTGGGGCAAGATTTAAGTCCAAAAGTATGTTGTCCATGTTAATGCTCTGTTCACCCAGCAAGGTCCAGGGCAGAATAGGAGGTCTGGCTTTCTGTTGGTGTACAATCTATTTTATTGTGGCTTTATTTTGTATATTCTTTAGCATTAGGCTTTTACCTGACAGCTGCCCCAATATAGTGGCATTTGTTTCCTGTAAGTGCAGTGAAACAGTGGGAAGGCCTGTGTTTTCTAAAAAAATGGAGGTAAAGTGAGAGATACAGATCCACAGAGTATTCATTTATTATATTTTTGTCCCACTGAATCACTCTGAACGTGTCAGAAACTGATTCATGTCTTTGTACCTTCATCCATGGGGACTTGGAAAATATTGAGAAGGGGAGATCATTACACTAATTTAACTTCAAGATCAGCCGTATTATTTCAAGTACCTGTCATTAATGTCTTGTGTACAAAGCCTTACTTTAGGAGATGATAACTTGGCTGCACATCTGCTTTGAAGTTGGCTGAAATGCCTTAACTGACAGGAGTTCCACAGCTAAAGCCTCCCAGGAACCTTTGAAAATAAGGAATAAATTGTTTTGTCCTCCAAAAATAAATAAACCAACCAAAAAGACCTCCAAAACCCTCTTTGAAAGTTTGTCCTCCTCCTGTGTCCAAACTGAAGGAAGATGGTATTTGTGGCATATACAAGCCACAGCCACTCTTCCTTAGAAATCAAAATTCAGTTAATTAGATTAATTAAAGACCACTTTTAATAATCTCCTCTTGTATAAAGCTACCACTGTTTTGAAGAATCTTTAGAAACAGGCTCTCAGACAACCAAATTTTTTACTGCTTCTCATACTTCATCTGTTGTCACAGTTTGCGAACTGTCTCAATCTTGCATTAAGGGACATGATGAGCATTTGCCTCATCTGCTTCTGTTTCAGGAAGAAACACTGAGATGGTAGATTTTTTTTGCTTTTATGCTTGTTTAGTTGGCTTGTAGCTTACTTCTGAATACACTTGTGATGGTAGGAGTTAGTTCATGCTGCTGTTTGAAAAGCCATCTCAACACTAAGACTGCATCAGAGCTATCCTGTGGGATCAGATCAGAAAAACCCAGATAATACGGTGGGTGAAGTGTCAGTAGAAGATAACTGCTGCAATGGCTGAAGTTTTCTTAGACAGTTCAGATAGCAGAAATGATAGATGTGCTGTATTTTCTATGTATTCCCCTACACATGCTTTAAGGGTAAAGACTTCATATCTGACAATGAACTCTAGCACAAAGCTTAAAACGTGTTTCTGTATACATTCAAACTGCATGTTATTAGTTCACTAGCAGTCCCTCATGGCAGATATCCTGAAGGACAGCAAAACTCGGACGTTTTGGGGATTTTGTGTAATTCTTTTAACCAGCCATCTGTATTGTGGTAGGTGGCGAAAATTCTCTGAAATGTAACCAAAACTGGAACACTTAGTTAACCTGAATAGAAGCTTAAATAAGCTTCCCTGCTTATTGCAGGGGCTTTGAACTAGATGACTTTTAAAAGATGCCTTCAAATTCAAACCATTCTATGATTCTATGATACACCCAAGTATTTTTTGAAAAGCATGCTTTATAAGAATGCTTTTCCATTATTTTTCTCTTCACCACTTATATTTATGAGGGGAAAGGCAGCTCTTTCTACTGTGAAATTAAAACTCCTGACAGGAGGTTTTATTTTTCTTAATTGTTTTGTTCACTGCCCTCTTAAAGAGGATTCTGTGGCTTTCCAGTGGTTCACAAAACCCATGCATACAGAACAACGTTTCAGAAACTTAAAAGCTGGATATGCCAGGCACTGGGATTAGGGGGGATGCCAACTTGTTTGGCATCTTCCTTGTAGTAAAGCAGAGCCAGATCCTGTCCTGCCCAGCAGGGCTATAGGGTCCTTATCACAGATACTACTGAGTATTTGCAGACTTTGTAACCTGTCATTCTGTTCATCAGCAGTTTGCCTCTTTCTCCTCCTTCTCCTTGCTTTCATGCAGAGAGCATGACCTGAGCAGAGCTGGGGTTATTCAAACCTCGTAGGTGCAGTTCCTCTGTCCCTAAGCAGGCTGCGCCAGGCTCAAACGAGGCTGGGCTGGGTCTGCATCAGGGCTGGTGCTCCACAGAGCTCAGCTCTGGGCGACGGAGCCCCTGAGCACCAGGCAGGAGTTTGAGCAGGGGCGAGGGTGCCCCTGGTCAAGCCCAGTGCCTTGAGCAGAGCCAGGGCACACTCCGCACGTTTTGCCAGCTACAGGAATCTGGCCTGAGGGCTGGTTTTTGCTGACAGCTGATACCGTAGGGAGCAACACCCGGTATCAATGAGCAGAGAGTTGAGCGTAGCTGTGATGATTCACAGCTGATAAGGACCTGGTTTATCGGCTGCCCAGATATGCTTGTGTGAGACATTTTAGTTCTACTGTTTGGAAAGAGTACCACTAGGAGCAAGATCTGTGTGCAAACAGGATGCAGAGCAAGGGACAGGGGCTTAGCCCTGGCACCCCCAGCTGCGGGGGAACACTGGGGTGAAGAACAAGCCTGAAGGCATTTCTTCTCCTTGGCAGGTGGCACAGTCAATGCCAAAAATGTGACAGCGCTGCTGGGAGGGTGGAAAACCTTTGCAAGGGTCTAATGCTGATTGCCCTGTGCTACATGGCAGAATTCCCTCAATGGCTACTGGGGCAGCTCACACCCAGTGGGCACAGAGCGGCTGCGGGAGCTCTTAAAGCTTCGACAGCTCCCTTGCGGCATAGGAAGTTATCTAACAGAATAACAAAGGGGTTGTTAATAACAAGAGAGCTGGGAGGTGGGAAATTAATTCCCAGAATAAACCGGATTATTGCTGTGTGTTTATTTCCAGGTCTTTGCCTCAGTCGCTGCACGGAGTTCATTCCTCCACAGTGCTGCACAGAACCCATTGCAAGGAATGTTAATGCCACAGATTAAATCCTAAATAAGAGATATTTACGTAAATATTTTTGGCTTTCTGTAAAAAGGGAAGCAGGGAAGCGTTCACAAAAATCCAGCTTTTGACTCAGTCAGCAGCTCTTTCTGAAGTGAGCTCCAGGTCAAATACAAGAATTTTAATTTTTTTTTTCCCAGAAATTTAATTTAAAGCACGTCCTAGTTGCCAGGTGGGAAGGTCCTTTTCCTTTCCTCGCTGTCAGCTTTCCCATTCCTGCTGTTCCTCTTCCACAGGAGCATCTCTGAATCTCATTGCGGAGGGAAGCAGGGATGAGTAGCCCCACGCAGGAGTAGACTCTGTGCTTCTGTCCCGGGGTCTGCTCCCACAGGCGGAGCCGTGGGGGAAAAGCCTTCTTCATTCATTTGCTGGTGCTTGTGGACTCAGTATGGGGATTTGGGAGCTTTTTAGTTTGTTTTTTTGGTTGTTTGTTTTTTAAGCAAGGCCAGATTTCAATATGTAACTCAAAACTCTGACACAGACTTGCTGTTACCTTTTCTTTGAGCACTTCGGCTGCGCGGCAGAACACCCAATGCTGAAGTAAATCTTTCCCTCGTCCTCTGTCTCATTATTGGTTACAAGGTTAGCCTTTAACAGCCCCAGCCCCCAGCATTGCTCAAATCGCTCCGACACCATCTGGGCAGCACTGCCACACCACAGCGTCAACCAACACAGTTTAACAGCAGAAATCCCAGCCCTGCCAAGTCCCTGAGGAAAATTCCCTGTGCCCAGGCCTTGCCAGCCAGCACCCACCAGCTTCTGGGACTCTGCCTGAAACCTCTGTGAGATGTCCTTCAGGATTGGGCTGTGCCCTCAGTACTCAAGGTACCTGGACAGGACACAGACCTAGCCAGCCTTTGGGACACTGCCAGCATAACTTGAACACCAATAGGACAGTGTGTTTATCTTGCTGCTGATCTGCTGAAGGCTGACTCTAGGATTCGTTCTCACAGGTGGCTTTTTAATCCCATACCTTATCATGTTGATTGCTGAGGGGATGCCACTGCTGTACTTGGAGCTGGCTGTGGGGCAGCGTATGCGGCAGGGCAGCATTGGTGCCTGGAAAATAATAAGCCCCTACCTCTGCGGTGTTGGTATGTTCTCAGTTTCCATCTTTATTTTGCAGTATGCCGGGAACATGGGTTATTTGAGATTGGAGAGATTTGTCTTTCAGAAAAGACCCGGGTGGGAGCTCAGGTTTTACTGGGTCTCACCAGGTTGAGCAAAGCCAGACACCTCATGGCATGCATTTATCCTATCTCTTGTTGGGCACTGGGGCCAGGCCCTAGCTTGCTGTGTTGGGTCTGGATTAAGAGGTGTGAGTCCCCCTGCCTTCAGGCAGACTGCCAAAATCATGGTGTGAAAGCCAGTGCTAAACTCAGCCCTTGGGGCTGTCTACATTGAGCTTTGACCCCAAGAGCACCTTCCCAATAAGCTCAACATGAGTAATAAAATGGTGCCTTAATTTCCTACTGTTCCAGTCTACCATTTACCAATGCTCACTCTTAGCTACATTTTTATGTTGTTAAATTATCCTGAAAACCCAAGCTATCATTAATTTGCATAAACCCATATTTTATTTTTAATGATACATTGAATATTCACTCCCCAAGGCCTAGAGTATCAAATCCAGTTCAGGTGAGGGGAGGAGGCAGTGACTACAGTGACAGGGATATGGCTGTGCAGGGACAAAGCCTCTCCTGTGTCAGCCTAGACGGGCTCCTCCCACAGCCCACAGATGTTATGGAGCCCTGGGCATTTTGGGGTTTTTTGCTGACCAAGTGTCTCCCTCCATTACCCACAGGAGTTGCCAGTGTTGTCGTTTCCTTCTTCCTCTCCATGTACTACAATGTGATAAATGCCTGGGCTTTCTGGTACCTCTTCCACTCCTTCCAGGTATGTGGGCTCTCAATGGCCCAGTTTGGTCCCACTGTGGCTGCAGAGGGTCACGGTGGCTCTTGCATTGGTGCTGGATGTTGCATGGCACCATTGTCAGCTGGGAATGGGGAGGTGGAGGGGTGTCAAAAGCTTTAGAAACCCGGGGCTTTGCTGGATGGAAAAGTGAGGCAGTGATATTCTCCTCCATAGTCCTCCTAGAGGCATTGGCCATTGTCTTCTCCTCACCGTGGAATTCAGGTCAAAGCCAGGCTTGTGATACTTTGGTCACATGTGCCTTGGTGCCAGGGTGCCTGCATCCTGGGGTAGGCCTGTCTGATGGCAGGGGAGAGGTTTGGTCCGTGGTAGAGACTTGGAGAGTGTCTTCCCCAGGGGAGAGGGTTAAAGAGGCTCAGTCCTTGCGGGGACAATCAATCTGGTCATCCCCAAGAAAGAGGGACAGAGCTGATCTGTCCTTGGGTAGGGGATTCAGAAAGGGTCATCCCCAGGGGAGAGAATCGGAAAGCATCAGTCCTTGGGGAGAGGGGGAGAGGGGGAGAGGGGGAGAGGGTCACTCCCAAGGGAGATTGTCAGATGAGATCATCTCCAAGGGAGAGGGTCATCCCCAGCCCCGGGCAGCACAATGCAATGAGAAGCCAGCCCGGGCAGAAAGCTGCCCTTGCCCTCATCCTCCCTGTTCCCCACTGGCACCTCAGCTCTCCTTGCCATGCCGACAGCCCACACTCACTCCATGCCCCTTCCTCCCAGGACCCTCTGCCATGGGCCACCTGCCCCCTCAATAGCAACCGCACGGGCTACGAGGATGAGTGTGAGAAGACATCGTCCACGCAGTATTTCTGGTACCGGCAGACCCTGAACATCTCCCCGTCGCTGGAGGCCAGTGGGAGCGTGCAGTGGGAGCAGGCGCTGTGCCTGACGCTGGCCTGGCTCGTGGTTTACCTCTGCATCCTCCGCGGCACCGCCTCCACCGGCAAGGTGAGAGCGGGGCACAGCCCTGCTGAGCCCGGGCGGGATGTGGGGAGGGGAAACGAGCGCTGACAGGCAGTGTGGGATGGCTGCTATTCCTTGGGGTTTCGGCATCTCTCCCAGAGCACCGAGCTCTGCCATGTCAAGTTGCAGCTGAAGCAGGATCAATCAAAACACTGAGTGATACTGGAAAAATAATCCAGAGCAGTCCTTTAAATACAGCCCGCTCTCTCTCATGGCCAATTATCAGGCTGCTGGCCATAAGGAAAGCCATCTGCCTCAGCAGAGCCATGTCAGGAGATGTCTATTCCTTGGTCTTTGCAAGAGAAACAAGACATCTACTGGACATTTTTTACTTGCTTTTTATTCACAGCAGAAGTTATGAGGAAGTAGGGAGAAAAACCCCAATGTCCTGGCTGAGCCTGCACTAAGCAGCAAGCTCAGGGCTGTAATCCCCAAATCGTCTTAGCCAAATACAGAAAGCCAAGAGACTGTAAACTAGGAATAACCTCTTAAACTCGCTGCAACTGATTCAAATAAATTTTGATTCATTTTGACTGAATTCAAGTTTGATTTTGACCTTTTATGAGATCTGCTTGCCTTCCTTTTAGGGCAAATGATGAATGACCTTTGCCTAATGACTTTTTGATAGATGTAAGCTGGTGTTATGCCACCAAATGATGTAGAACTGAGTTTGTGAATGCTGCAAATATTTTAGATTTTTGTTTGATTTCCAGTTGAAGAGGAGACGCTTGGAACAGTAGTGTGGGTCTTCAGTATTATTAAAATCTCGTTTCCCTAAAATGTGAATCTAAATTTAGTTTTGTCTGATAATTTTTCTTAGAAGATTAATATGGGATAACAAACAAAATAATGGAAATTATTTATGTAAAGTTAAACTGATATAGCAGATTAGCTTTGTCTTATGTATTCTTTAGACCAAGGTCTTTACCCTCTTTCCCCAGGTTGTCTATGTGACAGCCTCTTTGCCATACTGTGTTCTCATCATATACCTCATCAGAGGATTAACACTTCATGGAGCTGTGAATGGGCTCGTCTACATGTTCACACCAAAGGTACAGAAAAACTATATTGAATTTTTCAGGAAATGTTATTGGTTAATAAGCATAAAAGTTTTTTAAAGATCTTGGTCCTCCTTTTTCTTTTATACTGAATTTTTGCAGCAGTAGCATAGGTCTGCAGCTGGAAACATCAGGTGGGAGTGGCTGGAGGCTGCCATGGTGCCCATAAACTGCTTGCTTTTTCCTGAAGACAAAAACCTTCCCATTAGCATAACCTATTACTTTCAGTCAGAGCAGTAACCTTGACCAAAAAAACCCCTGACCTGTAATGAGTGCACAGAGGGTCCCATCCCTGCCCTTGTCTCCATCCCTGCAGGCTGGAAAGGGCAGTGCTGGGCACTTTGTGGAACTTCATGGTCTTGCTGTCTCATCTGGCTTTTGTAGCTGGAGCAGCTGTTGAACCCCAAGACCTGGATCAGCGCTGCCACGCAAATCTTCTTCTCTCTGGGCCTTGGCTTCGGCAGCCTCATCGCCTTTGCCAGCTACAATGAGCCCAGCAACAACTGCCAGAGACATGCCATCATCGTGTCCCTTATCAACAGCACCACCTCCATATTTGCCAGCATTGTCACTTTCTCCATCTATGGCTTCAAGGCGACCTTTAACTATGAGAGCTGCATCAACAAGTAAGAGCCCAGTGTTTCACTGGTTTTCTGCTGCAAGCTATTCTGGGGCAGATGAAGGGGGAGGTAAATAAATAACAGCACTGCCAGCACTGCTCCAAGACCAGAGCTTATACTGCTCTAATAAAGCTAAAAGAGTTATTCAAAGCAATGAAGCCTGAGATGAAAGGTCAGAGTACTTTGCCTTTTGACACCCTGATGCTGCTGCCAGGCACAGGCCTAGTCAAGAGGATCAGTTTGCCTGGGCAAGTTAGAGAGGCACTTTTCCCTGTGTTCTTGTTCTGGCCCATGCTTCAGGGAGTGTGGGGGAGCTGATTAATAAATGTTGTGATGCTCAGATCCCCCTTTTTAAGGCTAAACCCTTAAGTTCCAGGAGCTCAGCCTCCTTGACTGTGATGCTCTGCAAGTGCCCAGCAGCCTACAGGATTGTGTCCTGTAGCTGCAAGCTTGTGTGTAGTCCCTGGCACAGGGCCCACGGCAGTTACACATTTTACTCATATTTTTAGAGCTTTCAATCTACCTGCTGATCAGAGAGGAAACCAAGCTGCTAGTCCTTGTTTGTTGCCAAAAGATTTTAAAGTTGCTGGGGTGTCGATGTGAGACTGCAGGGCAGAGGGGAAGAGACACCAGTCATCACTGGTCAGCACCTAAAATACCTGTCTTGGAGCAGCAGTGTGGGCACAGGAGCTGCTCCCTCCAAGGCACAAATGAGCACAAGGTTGCCTGTGTCCCAACACTGTGCTGGAAGTGCTGCTCTCACCCTGGGAGACTGAAGCCCTGGGGCCAGCAAAGCATCTCCATGGGAGCCGATGGAGAAAAGGGATAAGGTGTCCTCAGCCTGAAAGCATTAAATTATAATCCTTCTCAGGGTGATCCTGCTGCTGCTGAATGCTTTTGACCTGGAGGAAGGCTCTTTAACAGCAGATAACCTCAATGAGATGAAAGACTACCTCATGGCCACCTATCCCCAGGAATATGCCCAATTAGCGCCACAGATTAAAAACTGCAGCTTGGAAGCTGAACTGGACACGGTGAGTTGCCATTTTGTGGTATCTCCTTTGCTCCCATTGAGCCCAGGGCACCGCATGTGAGCCAGGGGCTGCCTGGCCAGGGCTGGGGATCATTTCTACACCTCAGGATGGGGCAGGGGCTTGCTTGAGTCATTACCATCCAGTGTCTATGCAGTTGGGATAAACTGGTGAAGACCTCACCTGCCTTTGCTATGCTAAGCCACACCTCAGGTGTACTTTGTCATGACACAGAGTCACTCTCTTTTGTCTTATGTTCTTTATCGAGCTGAGGAGCTGCCCGGTTTTCTCCCCTTGTCTCTATCAGGCTGTCCAGGGGACGGGACTGGCATTTATAGTCTATTCAGAAGCAATCAAAAACATGGAGGTGCCCCAGCTGTACTCTGTACTCTACTTCTTTATGCTGCTGATGCTGGGTATTGGCAGCATGCTGGGGAACACGGCTGCCATCCTCACACCACTGACTGACAGCAGGGCAATTGCCTCCCGCTTTCCCAAGGAGGTGATCTCAGGTAAGCACCTGCCAGGCTGCAGCACCGGCCACAAGTGAGTGTGTGTGCGTGTGTGTGCACAGAAGCTGTGGTGTCCCACTGCTGTTGAGTGGAGTGCCATTCCACGCTCTGATCGCAGGTGGAGCAGGGAATACCAAATATGCTGCTGGAAGGGCTTGCCTGCCCTTGTGAAATCCTGCCCATCCTGTGCAGACCTTTCCCTTGGGAGCTCCCAAAACACTAGGGCAGTTGTACCGGGTACAGTAATTTCATGATTATAAGCCGCACCATTTTAACTAAAATTTTGGTCCGAACCCGAAGTGCGGCTTATAATCAGGTGCAGCTTATATTTGGACAAAGAATGAAAAGTTGCTGTTTTAGTTTGGAGGACAGGTGTCTGCTGAGAAAGGCAGGAGCTTCTCTTTGAAATGGAGAATGTAAACGCTCTCCTTTCAAATTATTATAATTTTGAAATCAAGGAGCTTTCAGGCAAAAATATGGGAATTAGAAATAACAATTCTTTTCTAGGGAAATTAAAATAGAAATATAGTACTACAAAGAAACAAACCCCAAGCCCTAACAAAGTCAGAGTACAACCTGACACCCACTCAGGCAGGGTGTTGGTAGCAGTCCCATTAAATGGTGGTTGCAGTCCATTTGTAGTGACAGATGTGATTCAGTTGAAACAGTGGTTCTGTAGAAGGTGCAGTTTCCCTCCGGAGGTCCAGTGGTGATGTGGAGAAATCCGGTTTTCCTCTGGAGTCCAGTGGAGAAAGGGGCTACCTTGGTGTCCCAAAACCTCTGTTTTCATATTGCTAAGAAATGTTGGGCTCTTCTCCCTGGCTGGAGCAACTTCCAATGGGATGCAGTAATTTTATCATTGGCACAGTGGGACTCAATGGGCCATTAGCCGAAAATAACTCCCTGGAGGAAGGACGGGTTGTGAAAAGATAAAGAACAATACCCCACATGGCTTCAATGGATGGCTCATTAGCAGAATATCTCCCTCGGAGATAAGGATCATTGCCCCCACCCTCAGCAGATGGTGATAGAATAGTTACCTTTTATCACACTCTGTATTGTAACATGGGGCTTATAATCAGGTGTGGCTTATATATGGACAAAGAATGAAAAGTTGCTGACATCTGAAAGTGCAGTTTATAATAGTGAAATTACTGTCTTTCCAGGCTTCCTGACACACCCCAGCTCCTTCACGTATCTCCTGACTGGTGAAACTTTAAGGGAGGGTACAAATGGCAATATAGTTTCAGCAAGTAGCTTTCAGTAACATCGCCAGGATCCCAACTAAGAGCCGTCTCAGCTGATGGTCAAAAAAACCGTACATGCTCTTGTCTAGGCATGGAAATCAGTTGTCCTACCTTAAAACCTGTTTTAGCTGGATGCTCAGCGGCAACGGCAGATGCTGCATGCACATGTGACAAGGCTGTAGCTAAGAACTGGTTGTCTTAACTATGTCTGGGGTGATGTGCTTTGACTAGCAGGCTAAAGAGCAGCTGTTTAAGGACAGTCACACATGCAAATGGCAGGTCTTTTCCACAGGGGAAAAGAAAAGCCCTTGCCACAGAGAAAACTGCTCCGGAGAAATCCCACCAGTTCTTTTAGTCACAAGAAGTGTAACATTTTCCATACACAAACTTACAGGTGTAATGGAAGGTTCCCTGTTTTATCCATGCAGGTGTTGTGTGTTTTGTGAATTGTATAATTGGCCTGATCTTCACCATGGAGGCTGGAAATTACTGGTTTGACATCTTCAATGACTACGCAGCCACCCTCTCACTGCTGCTTATTGTGCTGGTGGAAACCATTGCTGTCTGTTACATCTACGGGATAAGGAGGTAACAGCTAGAGCCCTGCTTCCTTCATAGTGGGACAGCTTGGCCATGGGCCAAGAATAAAAATACTGGCTTGGGATAAATGTTTCTCCTGTGCTATAGGATCAGCACATGGATGGGGGTCTCCCCTGCCCTGCAGACCCCTTCCAGGGCCTTGGCTCAGGGCTGTGAGGGGCCAGGCTGGGCTGACACTGTCTCTGTGGGCATGAGAGTACTAAGGAGCTGTACACACAGCTCCCTGCTCTTGTCTTTGGTCTCAGGAGCAACTTCTGCTAAAACTCTGCTCCTCCCATGACAGGAATTCAGCAGGGGCGTGAAAGTGCCAGAAAGTCTGGCTTCAAAGGTGGTCACCTTGCACATTGTTTGTCTCCCAAGTCAATCCTTGTGGGTAAAAGGAAGCTCTGGAATCAGAAGTTTGGTACAGCGAAGATGGTTGAAAATAGCTGGAAGGAAGGGCTTCAGCATTTGCTTTTTTAGTCTGCCAACACAGAGGGTGTCCAGGCACACACGTGGGTATCTCTTCCCTAATGAGTTCAAAGCCTTTTAATCAGATCCAGGTCTCTTGCGAGATTTGAGGTACCATTCCCAGTGTCAGTACTTCCTCAAAGACAGTCAGGTAACAGCACTGAAAACACTCAGCTACACAAACCCAGCTGTTTTCTCCACATACTTTAGCATCATTGCTTCTCTTTGTCAGCTGACACCAGTAACAGTCTGAGCTTACACTTCAGGCAGAACTTTCCTGCTGTACCTATTTCTAGCTGCTCTCTGCAACTTGGGATTCTCTTGAAAGCCTCACTGTCTTTTTTATTTCTCTCTCACTATGATTCTGGTGAGTCAGCTTTTCAGACAATAATTCTCTGCTCATTTGTGGTCAACTGTACTTCCCTTTCTCAATCTGATATACTCGATTCTGTAGGTGGTTTTTGAAGTAATGCAGAACAAGGTATTAATCAAATATCTGTAGCCAGTCTCAAAAATACATGTTTGGTTTTCTTCACAAAAAATGTTTGGTTTTCTTTTGAACAGATTTGAGAAAGATCTTTACACCATGATTGGACACAAGCCAAACTGGTATTGGAAAATCATGTGGGCTTTTGTAAGTCCATTGCTAATTATAAGCCTATTTATCTTTTACCTCACCGACTATATCCTCACAGGAACACTGCAATATCAAGCATGGGATGCCACACAGGTAAAAGAATCTTGGGTTTGGGCTTTTTTTCTGTTTTAAACTTTCCTTAGTTCATGCAAGGATACAAGCTTCCTTCCTAACTACACTATTCCACAAAATGGCCTTCTGAAAGTGAGTAGCTGGAGTGAGGGCCATCCCTTAATTTTGTGGAAAGGAAAACGAGGGAAAACTTTATTTTGTGATGATGCAATGATTCTGTAAAATCAACTAATTTCCCTTTATGATTCTTAATCATCCCTTCATAGAATTAAATTTCATTAATGTTGAAGACCCAAAAATCATCTTTAAAAATATACTTAAAATCCCCCTACTGTCAAAGTGTATTTACTTCAAACAAAATTAGTGTTACTTTAACAGAACTGAGCTGCTGCTGGAATAGTTTTCATAATTTCCATATACATTTTTCTTCATGGCGAGAACACTTTCTTAAGAATACTGGATTGTGCATTTATCACAGAGCAATTACTACTGGATAAGTAATCACTGGTTTCATAACCTTTTGTGGAAATGTTTCCATCATGCAGGAGCAAAGCACATAATTGTTTTCATGGCACTGGGACTCACGGCAGGCCTGGCCTTTCGACTGGGTATCAGCATGAGCCCACAGGCTCTCCAGGAGAGGAACAGAGACCTGACAGAGGTCAGGGCCCAGCCACCTCATTAAGAAACACGGATGAAGCCAAAATCTGCTCTTTACCAAAGCTTGCAGAAGTTTCCCCTAATCCTGTTGTCAGCAGCTCTGTTCTTGTCAGTTTTCAGTGTGAATGGCTGGATAGGGAACACAGAGGGCAGCTGTTGGCTGCTACAGACTGAAAATGCTTTTTAGAGGTCCTGCTTAGATCCATACACACAGCTTTGCTCCTGAACTGATTCTGGGGCAGAGCCCACAGACCCAACACTGCTTTTTTCTCTTGCAGGGGCAGCTGGTGACCAAGGATTACCCAGGCTATGCCTTGGCGGTGATTGGGCTGCTGGTGGCAGCATCCACCATGTGCATACCCCTGGGAGCACTAGTGACTTTTATAAGGAAGAGACTGAAGAGGGAACGAATTTCAACTGTTGCCTGAAAGCTGACAGCTGGATTTGGGAAGACCTTACCTCTGTCACCAGTGACTGGGCACTTCTGGAAGACAGCAGCAACCATTATTTGTAGCAGCTATTTATAGAGTTGAGAATGGTGGGTGCTGTATTGACCAAAAAGTGCTCTTGGGAGGTCCCACAATGGTTTGGGGTGGGGGGGAAAGCTCTTCTGTAACAACGTAAAGCTTTAAAGTGGCCGCGGTAGAAGAGGTGAGGAGCAGCTCACAAAATGCCAGCTAGCACAAATTAACAGCACAGTAGTCTTTATACAGTATTAGGTGATTCTTTTCCACTGTTGTAGCACTGCCTGTGTGGAAACATGAACAACCAAGCATGTTCCTGCACCAACATACCAGCAAATACCCTAAAACTATTCAAGACACTTAGGCATACTCATTGTTTGAAATGACATCTGTATTTCATCAACACGTGAAACTGTTGAAGTCTGGCAATGAGAATGTGACAATTGTTTTCCTACATGGGAGTAATCAGCAGGATGGCATTGGGAGATAAATATGCCCAGCACTGCTTCTTTTATACCTATATCCAGCAAAGCAGTGAATAGATATTTATATATGCATGTATCTATATATATATATAAACACAGTGTGTGAGCTGCACAATTTTCCCATCTCCAGAAGTAAGCTTCCAATTCTAGCATGCAACTGTGCACTGTGCTGTACTTTGTATTTTCTAGGGATGTACTTTAAGTACCCTAGAAGGTGTCTGGGATAAGGCTGCTTTACGAGCCCCACCCGAAAAAATGTATGCCATATAATTAGTTTTGACAAAGTCCATATCCAGGTATTCTTTAATCATCAGATGTAACAATCCAGCAGTTCCATGGACCTGGTTAATTTCCTTGTGTTTTATAAAGAAATAAACATGTTTAAATTGCAAACTTCATATAATAGAAAACATTAAAATTGTATCTATGAACTTTAAAGAAGGTCACTCTGAAGAACAATATTAGAGACGCTCACAGGACAGGGGTTCTTAACACAGTGTCTTAACTATAGAACTATTAGAAGAAGGCAAGTGCCTTAGAAAAGAGGGATTAATTTCAAACATTTTTAAAGCACAACACAAGTCTCTTGTTCTGAGGCAAAAAGAAAGAGGAATTGTACAGCCCTCAGGGGTGGGCAAAATCTCGACAGTGACAACTAAGATCCATGTAGTCTGCAACAGCCCTAGAAACTGGACACATCTGCCTGCCTCCCCAGGCTTTGCTAACAAAGGATAGACACCTTTTCACATTTCAGTTTATTAAAAATGGATACCATAAACAAGACCTATACAAAAAATAGCTGAAATTGCCCAGAATTTGGTAAGAGTTGCGTGATGAGAAGTTATCGTCTTGGGCCTCCTCTTCCCCTTCCACGACCTCGGCCTCTGCCACGGCCTCTTCCACGGCCTCTTCCAGCAACTTGGCAGGTAAAAGAAAAAGGGTAAATCTAGTGAGACCCAGGAATACTTTCATTTTGACGAAAACATTCTGTATTGAGCATAATCACCACACTGCTTCCCTGTGATAAGACACTAAGTTAGGTATTAAGTCTGTTAATGCTCAGTAAGTTTCAGGAAGTATTTTCATCTTTTGTGTTAGTTATTCCAGTATACAACTTACACAGACTACTGTGTCCTTGGCTTCACTACAAGAAAACAAGGACGTAAACCAGTTGGCTGCTCCCAAATGACTGAATAATCTGACAAGAAACCAGGATTTCTCTTTTTTTCTATATATACAGAGTCAAGTTTTTTAGAGAGAAATGCAAATTTTGACATGCTGTGAGATTCCCAAACCCATCCTATATCAGGCACCATGTGGAAGATCAGCACTTCGAAAGGATCCCAGCATACAACTGCTCCTACTGGTCTCAGTGGTGCCTCTGCCAATTGCAGATGTGATTCTAAGGCAAAGGTCTTGACTGTGTGGTCCCAGTTTTCATTACTGCTATTTAACTGTAAAGGGAAGACAGAATCATAGGATAGTGCAGGCCACAAGCAACTGCTGAATATCATATGATCCATAAGGTGATAACATGCCTTTGCATCTCTCTCCCCCAAAGAAATGTGACCCACCAGGTTGCAAGGACATTCTGCAAACTTCAGATTGTTTCATTTCAAATGTGTTTGCGAGTACAGGGTTCAAAAAGATACTGAAAATGCTGCAGAAGCAGGTGGCTCTCCAAGAGACACCTCCTGGCACCCACACTCAATGAGCAGGCTGTGGGAATTATTCTAGGTTAGAAATGCAGAAAAGACAGAAGGAGCAGAGAACACAGGACAAATTTGACATAAAGTGTCATTATATTGCTGCTAATACACTGACCCTGTTAAATCTATGGAATCATCAACCCCAGCTGGAGGATGACAGCATCAGCAGGCAGCTGTGCTCACCAAGCACCAGCATGCTTGGACCCCAGGTACACGTGGCCCACACACCCCAGACAGCATCCCGCCTTTTTTCCTGACCACTGGCAAAGGACAGATCAAGGGTTTTACACTTCTGACGCCCAAGGGCATTTATGGATTAAGGCAAAGCACAGCACAGCTTTGGTCTGAGAGCACTTCCACACACTGTGGATGCAGGGACCATCAAATGGGGGAAACTGGAGCTATTATGGCAGCTTTCCCCAAAGCTGATACCAAGTAGGGATGTTCTTGTTCACACCATGTCATAAGGAAAAAAGCAATGCAACCACACTCATTTTTCTGTGTGGTCAGATTGTTTTTAATGAACTCAGAGGAGCAAAGCCTCTTCTGGGAGTTTTATCTTTATTCCTTATTAAATCAACAGGTGCAGTGCTGGCACTTGGTGCTGCACAGCCAAGGTTCTTCACCAATGCAGAACATCCTGCACACCCACATACTTCAACACTAATTACAAGAGAAATGGTACAACATGATTTTAGAGCACAATTAGCTTTCACTTACAGCTCACTGTTTTAAAAACACACAGATTAACTTGTGGGCAAAATATATACTACTGTTGCTGATTTCCTGGGGTTTGCTGAAGACTCATCTTTAATAGTGTGGATTAAACCTGTTAGACTTCTAAGGAAAAGAAGTTCTATTCAGCAGCACTTTGAAAAAAAAAAAAAGCTCCAGGAAGAGCAGAGATTGGAACACTACTGGGAGCCAAAGCTGGAGATGCACTCACTGGAATACACCCATGATTCCCTCAGGTTCTCAAGTCTCTCAAATTCATGGATACCATTTTTATCCTCCACTAAATTTCAATGAACCATTCAACACCATTTGAGATACTGTCCTGTACTTCTTATCTGTGTGAAGCTCCCCAGACAAACTGGGGAGACAGACATCTGGAGAAGAAGTGCAAATTTTGAGTGTCAACTGTAAGACTCAGGTTAAGACTTGCTCAAGCTGATAAACATTTACATTTTTAAAAACAGATGCATGAAAACCCATAACACAACTTCATGTGAATGAAGCTCAGCAGATGTCAAGGAAATGGGCAAGGTAGACAGAGCCAGTACAGTGTCAAAACCTCACCGATGAAGGAATTCGATGCCAAATGCAGGTGTTCAGACACTCAAATCAGACACCTTCAGACTCACAGTACTAAAATGCACACAAAGGCAGAACAAACACAGACTAGGAAAGCACAAACTCACCTGCTTCTCTTTTCTTGGATTTGACTTTTGGTTCAACATCCACTAGCAAAGTATCCAGAGGCAAACTGTCCGGCAGAATGAAGTAGCGGATGTTGTTCCCTCGAATACTCAGTGTCTCCAGCTGTACAGGCTCTCTGTTCTTCAGTGTCATTTTCACTGCTTTGAGATGTGTGTTCATACTGACGTCCACTCCTGAAACAACACAAGCCTGATTTCAGGGATGAGGTTTCTTCTTGCCTGTTTTTAAGTATGCATATGTAATGAGATTTATCCTGTTTATCAACACCTGCTTCTACCACTCGTGAATTATTACTTCAGCCTGTCACAGAACAAAACTACATCTCTTTTCTCTCTTGAATTATGCCAGTTACCATGAAGGGCCATTAGCTCCTCATGGTTAGAGATCTTTATCCAGGTCCTGGCAATAGTTGCTTTGCAAATGATTGAAATACAGTAATTGCACGACTATAAGGCGCATCCTTTTGACTAAAATTTTCCCTCAAACCCGGAAGTGCGCCTTATAGTCCGGTGCGCCTTACCAGATGTACAAAGTTCGGAAAATTGCGAACCCAGAAGTGCGGTCTGCAAACTGAGCCAGGACCCGCGGGAGCTGCAGCCGTGTGGGGGGAGTCCAGAACTGCTGGAGCCGCAGCCGCCGGGCGGGGGAAACCCGGAACAGGCACGGCCGCCGGGCAGGGAGAAGCGGGGGGAAGTGGTGCAGCCGCGGGGAAGCGCCAAGAAGCGCCGCGGGAAAGCACCGAGAAGTGGTGAGAAAGTGCCGCGGAAAAGCAGCGAAAAAGCGGCGGAAAAAGCGCCACGAAAAAGTGGCGGAAAATCGCCATGAAAAGCGGCCAAAAAGCGGTGAAAAATCGCGGTGAAAAGCAGCAAAAAATCGCCACGAAAAAGCGGTGAAAAATCGCAGCGAAAAGCTGCTGAAAAGCGGCGAAAAGCGGCCGGAAAACAGTGAAAAATCGCTGCAAAAAGCTGCAAAAAATCGCCACGAAATAGTGGCGAAAAATCGCCGCGAAAAGCGGCCGGAAAACGGCGAAATCGCCATGAAAAGCCGCCCAAAAGTGTTGAAAAATCGTGGTGAAAAGCCGCCAAAAAGCGGCGAAAATGTGACGAAAAAGCAGCGAAAAGCTTTGCAAATTGAGAACCTGCCAGTAATTTGCTACTTTGTTGCACGCTGCACAGCTCCTTGCTGCAAAAAAAATAGTGCGTCTTATAGTCCGGTGCACCTTATCTGAGCTACAAAGTTGCGACTCTCAGGGGTGTGCCTTATAGTCCGGTGCGCCTTATGGTCGTGAAATTACTGTAACTCCTCTGAACAACAAAAATAAACTGCTGCTTATTACAGAAGGCTAATACTAGTCTTTTTTACTAGCTCTTTAAAAAGAAATAAAACAAACCTTGGAAGAGGAAAAATAACCTGGATAATTTCCTTTTTCTATAAGCCTTAGGAAAATGCAACCACAAAAGCAACATTTAACTTTTGATAAAATACATTCAACACTAGAGTGAATTTTCTATGAAAGTACATAAAATACCCAACTGCAAGGAACAACCACTGTGGTTACAAACTCTGAGAATAGCCAGTACATAACAATTGTATGGAATCAGTACTGTGCACACTAAACTGTATTATGCATAATCCCAAACTGACAAAATACCCCACTTGGATGCATGTACTGTGTAACAGCCGCGAGAAGCAATAAAGAAAACCCAGAAGTTTTTATTTGGCATAACCAGAGTTTTAGGTGGGATCCGATCTCCAGCTACAAAGACCAAAATGACAGCAATTTTATTTTTCTGTCCTCTCCCCCCCACCTCTAGATTTTACACCCAACCCAGTCCCTTGTTTGGTGTGAGGGGCATTACACAAAACCTGCCCTTTCATCCCTGCTCCTGCCCTGGTGCCAGGAGGAAGAGGAGATTGTGCAATGTTTTTACATATTCTTAGCAGAAAATGAGAGGCTTTGCTTGACAATTAAGCCTGAAAGAGTAGCGAGGTCAGGAGCCTAGCAGTGTGTTTGCTTCCCATCTGGCTAGGTTCAGCAGAGCACGCTGCAATCGGGCACCAAGGCAGCTCACTCAGCTCTAATCAAAGCTGATGGACCTAGCTGCAAAATAATGCCAGTTTTTAACACTGCCAAATCCCCACAGATTGATACTGGCCAAAAAAGCAACTCAGCAGTCCTCTGAATAAAATTCAAACTTAACAAGAGCTGTATCTTTTTTCTTTCTTTTTCCAAGCATGCCTGGGCAGAAGAGCTTCTGAAAGCCGTCTGGGGATAAGTTTAGGAAGGGAGACGCAGCAGCTTCCTCAGCTCAGCCATGAGGGTTTGCCTCGTTAAACAGAACATGCTCTACCTACATCATACCTGCTGTCTCCAAGCACAGCTCACAGGAACACCCTCTGAGCAACGTCCCTCACCGATGTTATTAAAGCAAATAAAACAGCTTGCACATGTTTTAATACCTGAGAACCACATAACAAGCCCTACAGAATTCCCTGCAATTTTCAGATCAGTGGTACAAAGAAGCACCTGGTAATCAGGAACTCCCATGAACTGACAGGACAGACCTCTGGCAGCAGCGGGGGAGCAGATTCTCTTGGCCAAGATTCCTCTTTGCCTTGATCCCACATCCAGCTCTGCATTTTCAAACCCGCCTTTCGTGAAATCGAACATATGCAAATATGCATTTCAATCTAGATTCACCTTAACAAAATACATGCTCAACAGAAATAATTAACTTTATTTTTTAGATTAGAACCACCTATATGCAAAATTTAACCAATTTAAGACCAAATCAGCTAGAACAGATTGCCCAGAGAATCTGTGGATGTCCTATTCCTGGCAGTGTTCCGGGCCAGGCTGGATAGGGGCTTCGAGCAACCTGGTCTAGTGGAAGGTGTCCCTGAGCATGGTGGGGGATTAAAACTGGACACAAGTCTTTAATGTCCCTTCCAACCCAAACCATTTTGTGACTCTGTGACCGTGTTGCTAAAATTCTAAGAGACTACCAAGCAAGCTTTGGAAGAGTTTGCTTCCTTCACCCCGAGCCTGTCTGCAAGCAAAGCTGCAGTTGGGCTTAGAGGCTCCCAGCGCTACAGCAAATTTACAGCTCCCAGCAGAACCTTTAAAACAAAGAAATCTCTGACCACGTATGGACTCACCCACTACTACACATCAAAGACAATCCGTGACCCACTGAAATTTCCAAGTACTTTCGTGATTGGCAATGGAGAGCTGGCTGGTCACAGATCCCCCACTGTTCCCAGCAACCCCCGACGATACCCAGACACTTGTAACACAAACACACTGCGCGCTTGCACACAAAGCAATGAATTACAAAAGCCCATCTCCTGCATTTTCCTGTGCCGGTCCCCGCAAGAGGGAGCACAGGACAAAAAAACTCGTTCAAGCCTCGGCTGAAATTGTCTGCCGAAAGGCAACGGAGAATATTTTGCTGCATCCTGCCCTACCTGTGATCGTTCCATGCACCTGCGTCCCATTTTTCAGCTCAATGGTCACAGTCTCATGGCTCAGCTTCATTAGAAACCTGGGAATTAAAAACGCATTAAAAAAACCCCAAACTCGTTCACTTCCACATAAAGCCGTTCGTGTTCGACGGGCAGCACCAAGCAGTTCCGCATCCTGAGCTCCCAAAGCCTGCGCTCACGGATTGTGCTGGGGCTGCTCAGTGACACAGTCCACGTCCTGCCCAGCCACCGGGAGCTGGGACGCTTGAGTGAAACGCTGCCGGATTCAGCATCTACTTCCAGGCGAAATGGCCATTATTGTACAAAGAAGGAACCATTTTAAAAATCGTTACAGTCCCGGGAAGGCAACATTAACCCAGTCCGGGGGGCTTCCCTCCAAAAAGGGGGAGGGAGGCTTTGTCGAGCGACCCGCGCAGGCCCCGGGGCGGGAGCGCGGTACAGCCCATCCCGGGCCGCTCCCGCCCGCGGAGGGGGGAGAGCGCGGGCCAGGCCTGAGCGCGCGGGCTCGCCCGCCGCGGCCGGGCGCGGGCAATCCGCCTCCATCCGCCCCCATCCGCGCCCACCCGCTCACCTGACGAGCTTCATGGCGGCGGGCGGGCGGCCTCGGGCGAGGAGGAGAGGAGAGCCCCGAGCGCGGTGCGGCGGAGGCGCCTCTCGGTCAGGCCGCGCTGGGCCGCGCGCGCCAGGACGCGACCGCGACAGTGCCCCCTAGCGGCCCGGGGGACCNGGCGGGCAGGGCCTGGTCCCGCCCGTGGGGGAAGGGGGTGGGGAAAATGGGATGGCGGAAAGGTGAGGATGGGGGACGGCAAAGAGGGAGGGGGAAAAAGAAGGATGGGCATGGTGGGAAGGAGATGTAAATAGACGTGAGGGGGCTTGGTTTGTGAAAGCTTGTGTAAGATTTTAAAACTACCAGCTTGCCTTCTTTAAAAATAAATTTT
The DNA here is from genome assembly GCA_013186435.1 of Turdus rufiventris. NCBI lineage: Eukaryota > Metazoa > Chordata > Aves > Passeriformes > Turdidae > Turdus > Turdus rufiventris. The sequence goes on along the minus strand of PYHW01009662.1, from coordinate 1,195,814 downwards.
AGAAAAAAAAATAGACTACTTCATTTTAAACCGCTTTGAGCTTTATGAATAGGAAAAAAATCCAAGGCCTAGAATCTGTAAAGCACTAATTTATTGTGAAAAAAGTTACAGCTTCAGGATCCAGAACTGTAATAGCAACAATTTTCTGTGTGTGTGTGTGAGTCTCTTCACCTAGTGAAGGTAAAAGGGAAAGGAAGAAGACACCTTGAATTTCCACCCATCAGTAGGGTCAATAAGACACTGAAGCACCATTGTGGGGAAAGAGGCAAAGCGCCACTAGTCCTGAGCAGAAGTGACACTTGGGAAGCAGCACTGGAGCACTCCAGCCACAGTAGCTCCAGAGACAGATCCAGCCTTGGCTGAGAGGAGCAGAATGTCATACAGTACAGACTGACATCAGGTATTTCATGAGATCACTGTTTGAATGACAATCCCCACCTGCAATGACCACATGCAAAACTGAAGCATCCTTCAGGTGTGAAACAGCTCCTAAGGAACAATTTGGGAACAGTCTGTTCCAAAGTACAAAATGCATTAGAGCCAGTACATCTAGAAAAGTTGAACATTTTATTGTCATTTAGGAGTAGCACACCATTTGTGATTTTAGAAATACAGACTCTTTGCAAAGCACTGAAACACAGGTGCCTTCCAACTTCTAAAACCTACATTATTCTACGTCTTACAAACCTTTTATATTAGCAATTCAAGTTTGGTCTTTGCTGCAACAAGTGCTTCACCAAAGATGCAACAACTTAGTTCTAGACTGCAAGACAACTGAGCCAAGTTTCAAATTCCACCTGCCAATGAGCCACCAGAACCACTGCTTTCAAATATTGAGTCTATGATGTTTCTTGTATTTTGTGCCCTTGAGGGAGTTCACCTTTGAAAATTTTAAGTTAGGAGGATTTTCCAGTTAGCCATGAACTGGTAGTTTTTCCATTACAGCATCTAGAAGCAAATGGATACTTTGCAAGTACTAGTGCTCATGAACAGGTTATGTTTACACAAAACCCGGAGAGGCCTCCAGAAACATTCAAGGTTAAAATGAACAGCTGCAAAAGAAAAAAAAAAATAAAAAGGAAGAATCTGTACATATTTTCAGTCATAACACAAGGGAACACTGGAGCATCAGTATTTTGTTTTCTAGCTGCAAGTGACACCTGTGCTAGTCCTAGTAGTATTCTACATGTTTGTCCCTTCCCCCCATTAAATTTTATACTCGCAATCTGAATATACAGCTGTACTTACAGAAAATATTAAACAATGAACAGCGCCTTAAGCAAGTTCCATGTCTGGTTTTAAACAAACCATATAAAATAAGTGACAAAATGGTTTAAAATTGGTCCTTATTTTCATACAGCTTAGAAGCACTAAATTTAAAGACACATATAAACCAGCACAAGTTAGTCTGCAGCTTTTTTTTTCCTCAATTTTTTCCTTAAAAGAGTGTGTTACAGTATCATGCATGAAAAGCAAGCTGCTGCTCCCAAGTAGAAATACCGAATTTAGACTTACTGCTTTCTCCTCAGGCTGTTACTCCTTTTTTCACAAATTATTTCAACATAACCAAGGACAGATGCAGCTGATTAGCAAAACAATATGAAGTTTATCTTTTATGCTGTGACCCATTCTTAAAGTAATGAAGTACTTTGGAACTTTAGCATAAAGAAGGTTGAATAAACACTGCAAAGGACTTTTACATTCTTTGATTTTGTTTACATCTTCAGAAAGAAAATTCTACATTTTAATTCACTAACTACTGGATTTTCATATGGAGACTGTATTACTGAAAACAATGCAAGACATCTGCAATTTCAGGAACATCCAATTACACTGCCCTTTCTCCCCAACAATGATTAGCAGAATATTGCATCAGTTCTAGATAAACAAGACAGGACAAAAACCTCTTTTTAGAATAGCATTAGGATTCAAGAATCTTTCATATTTAGTGAAAAGAATCCACACACAAATATGCACGAAGGACTCCTTAACACAGACTTTATCACAACAAATGTAATCCAACTGGAAGTCTGGACTTAAGACTTTTTATTGTTATGACACCATATTTGTTCAGAGACCACTATCAGATGTTCCATTATTAATGCTTCAGCATTTGGGTATTTTGAGACACTAACAGCATTAGAGCTCTCTCCAGTCAAGACCAAAAAACCAGCTGCAACAGCCCAGGTGGAACATGAGTTACACAATCCACTTAAGCTCCAAAACATTCCAGACACCAAAAAGCTGGCTTTTGACTTTGCGTAACGCCAGTAAGAGTGGAGCCCTGTCCACTAATGCAATATTCCAAAGACCATTGCAACTAAGACTGTCAAGTCAGGTCTCAGTTGAAAGCTACCACCACCACAGGACACTATTTCCTTACCCCTGAACCCCCCCATTGCCAAGGAAGAATGTTCATAAGAGCATTTTTTGGTGTGGAAAGCAGGTCAGTAGAGACTCCAAGTGTGGTTTGAAGAATCCTCAGTACCAAGCCGCTTTCCACACACACAAATTCAGTCCATCTTCTCCTTCTGGACCAGCTTGGGTGCATCTACAAAATCCTTGCCATTGTAAAGAATGATAGCAAAAGTTCCAAAGCTGGCACTTCCCCAGAAAAGCACATAGGCCAGTGTCTCAGTCCATGTATCACCTGAGAAGAAGAGTCAGATAAAACTTTTAGCTCATTATCTCCAATTGGTAGACAGCTTTACTTTAGGACAAATGCAAATATTTCATGCTCTTCCTCAGATCAGTCATCAAATGAAATCAGAAGTATTTCACAGATCTTCTTCTGTTTCCCTACCTTGGAAAATTTGTATTTGCCACACAGTTCTTGGAACACATTGAACAGAGATCTATGGAAGTCAGTCAAGAACCCAACTGGCAGTAGTGTTAGAAAATTCAGGGCAAAAGCAGAAGGCAAAAGCCTTCACCACTCCCAACACAGATTTAGATTTAAGGGAAATCCATCAGAACCAGGCTTATGCCTGTATCTGACAGTTCTAAACTGTCTTTCTGCCCAAAATTAGATGGGTATTCCTCTGGGGCTTCTCCAGCCTACAATAAAGCTACAGGTCTATCAAGGTGCATCTAAATTTGGGAATAATTAACTGTCCCTTAATTGACTTTTGCATGAGTTTTAACATTGTTTTCTATAGTATCTCAGTTTTTTCCTCATTAATGATACAGTGCTAAACCTCAAACTCCAGAGCCCAGTTCAAAGCACCTTTTAGAATGACTGAGAAGCTATTCTATACTGTACAGTTACTGGTAACCATTTATAAAAACTAAACTCAGTAGTGACTTACCAGCCATTAGCAAACAAATAATGCACATGGAGAAAGCAACGACCATAATAATAGGCAACTGAGGAAAGAGAAACAGCATAATCACTTGTTACAGCAGTACATATGTTCCTTAATTTTCTTTAAGATTCATTTTACTGTAAAGTTATTTACTTGCTTTGCTTCTCAATTCACCTGCATTCAGGTACAAACAAAACTTTGGATAGTTCAAAAATTTGGAAGACTGTGTTCAGTAATTATATTTAGAATTGAAATATACCACCTGTGCATTGAAAGAGAGGTTGAGGTTCATGCTTTGTTTAAAAAAAAAAAATTACATCAGTTAAGCCCATTATGTTCCCAAATCCCATTTTGAAATAGAAAGGGAAGGCTGAAAAAAAAAGAGTGTGGGGGTTTTGTGCTACAGTCTATGCTTCTGCATGAAGTATGAGAAAGGAACTCCTCAAGTTTCTTCTGCAGAAGGAAACAGTCATTGATAGTGACTAGTAGAATTTTCCCCACTTCCACCTGGTGAAGCATTTTAAAAAAAGGAAGCAGCAGTTTTTCCAATACCTCAAGGACACTCCATTTTCTGTCAAGGGAACAGTCTGGGTTTAATCCTATAAGCAGGTATTGTAGAAACATTACCAGATTACAGGGATGCATCATGACTAACAGACAAGTCCTACTCGGGCATAATGAAGCCAATGACTGAATGGCTGTGTTTCTCTTATCACAAATAAAGTCTCCATACTCACAGCTAGGAACTTCCAATCTTTCTTGACATGTAAAGGACTAGCAGGTTCTACTTCATCCACTGAATAATTTCCAAGAAAAAGATCAATAGCATCCTGGAAGAGAAAGGGAGGGCAAGAGTTAGAATGCACAGCAATGTTTATCAAATACATTTCCCCATAGTTAACAGCTTAACTTACTTGTCTAAATCCATCAGAAAAGTTGTTTTTGTAGTAACGTATTAATGAGTTCCAGCCATCCATTATTAAACCCCACTGAGTTCTTTTACCAGTTCTGCAAAAAGAAATTGGGAAAAATGTTTAAAATAGATGTATGAATTCAGGATTATAATTTCAGATTTACATTCTGTCATTATCCAGATGTATACATTAAATCAAAACCTACACAGGAACACACTTACCTAGTGTGCAACCTCTGCATTATTACCACACATAACAAAACTGGAAAATGAAGTGACACTTCTTTCCATCAGAAAACATACACACATGTACATCTTCATGGCACCTTGTCTTGGTTTTAATTTCTAGACAGCCTTTACTTTCATAAAAACACAGCAAAGGATCTGGAGATTTCAGTCTGACTTTTTACCAACTGAAACATTGCAAAAAAGTAATTTATAGCCTAAGCACCAGATCAGTAACTTTCTCAGATAGGAGGGCTTGAAAATCCCAAACATGCTCAAAAACCCAGAATGCTCTTACAAGAAAGGCTGACTTACCTGGTGTAATCGGTCTTTAAGGCACCAGTTCCGGCATATTGCTTGGCACAAGCATTAGCATTATCAGCCCACGCTGTGAATAGGAAAACAATAAGAAATATTAAGGAAGTTATATACTCTCTTCAGAAAAAGAGTCATTGCTTGAACTCCATAAACAACCTACCATTTTTGTAGATTTTCTCAAAGTCTGCCTGCTCTTCAATTCTCTGTCCCACATGCAGAACACCTAGTCTCTGGAATAAAAAGCACATTGAGGCTTGCCAGGAGTTTGATAAAAAAATTAGGATTTGCTTTCAGAAAAAGCTATATTTATCAAACTTGAGTCTAGTCAATGCAGCTCAAGTAAGTAGTACAGTAACTCCATTATGCAAGCTCTTACTGCAGCCTTCAGATTACATTTCCATTCCAAATGGAAAGCCTCTTTCCTCTTCAAGCTTGTCAAAGAAGAGTAAAACATTTACCTGAAGCTGGGCCTGGAGGGACCTGCGTGCTAACAAGCTCTGGATGACATTAGTCCGATCCAGGCAGTCCATGCAGTTACTGCGGAACGTTCCTTCCTGCTGAGTCACAATTTTGCCCTCTGAGTCAACTAGAAAGTAACTAACACATACAATACATGTATTTAGAGATAACAGTACATATAAACCACATGTTCCACAAGTAAATATCCTAGCAACCAAAACAATTGTCCTGAGCATTTAATGAGTGCTCAGCCATGTCTTCAAACTTTGATGCCTTCCTGAATTCTTGCCATGCTGAAAAACAGCATTGATGGATGAACAGTTAGCAATCCTGGGGCAGAATTCTCTCTACCATTCAGAAAGTCAATCAGCAATATTGAGTTATATGCCACTGGGAAGAGCAGCTTCTAGTGCAAAATCAGGGACTTGTGTTTTTGGTTTTTTCCCCAGTGATTTTAGTGTCCCAGCTCAACATATATGAGGATCAGTAGCAGAGCCTAACAGCAGAAGCAACCAGATTTGTTTATAAGTGGTCACCTGTCCAATCCAGTCACCAATGCATAAAAAGTCATCCAAGTTGTCAGCCACACTTCCTCCAGGACGGCACTCAGATTTTTTAAGGGTGTTTACAAAATATGGAAGAATCTGCTACTGTCACATGCCATTCTCTCCATTATGTGAGCATGTGGGGGAAGCAGCTATTCCCCCTTGCATGTGCTAATTATTACCTCAGTCTTTTAAATCCACTAAACCAGGTGTTTCCAGCAGTTGGTAACAAACAGCTCATCTTAAATACTGAATTGCACACATGCATTCCAACAATGAGCTGGTAGAACAAATATTCCAATTTACTTATCAGCTGGATGTGTGAATGGGACAGAACTATACCTGTCCTACCACACTATGAGACTTTCAGTTGTCCATGGGTTTACAGATTATAATCTATACATTAATTTACTCCAATATGTAATTATGAGCTCTGTTACTGTACAGCATTTTTATCAAGTCTAGAGTAGAGTAGGACTATGATCAGGGGCCTGAGAAGCATATGAATTCACTTAGATTAACCTTGTGGGTTTTTTTAAAGAGCCATTTTCATCATTCTTGCACTAGTTTTGTTAAATATTGTTTTATATTGTTGAAGATGAAAGCAGACAATAATACTTGTGAAATCTTCCTTCCCCCCTCAAGTTTTGCCTACAACTCATATTAGGATAGCTTGTTGTTATTCTAACAAAAACGTCTATTCTTAAATGCTGCATCTCCTATAGCTGCTCTAAAACAATTTAAAACTAACAAAAAACACCTCCACGAACTCAGCTCTCCTTTCTGACAGATCTTCCACAACTGGATTTAGCAAGCAGAAAATAAGAGTTAGAGATCACAAAATTATTTTCTATGTGGATCAGAACTTAAGACTTTCCTGTTCCTATTTAAGCAATAGTCATTACAGATGAAACAAAACAAATTACAGTAATTTCACTACTATAAGGCACACCCTTTTAACTAAAATTTTCCCCTGAACGCGGAAGTGCGCCTTATCTGATGGACAAAGTTGCAAAATTTGCCAAACTGGAAGTGTGAGCCGCAAGGGGTGGCAGTGCCGCAGGAGCGCCAAGTCACGAGGGGGGGGCGGGAGTGGGCGGCCACAGTTGGCAGGAGCCGCGAGGGGAGGGAGGGAGCTGCCGCTGGCCCTGGCCCAGGCACAGGCAGAACAAGAAGCCAGGCGGCGCCACCCCAGGCGCAGGGAAAACGAGAAGTGCAAGCCCGCAACAGCCCTGTGCAGAGCCTGCCTGGTGGTGGCATTGGAGCAGTGGCGGCGCGGCCCAGGTGGCCGCGGGAAAGCGGAGCCGGTCAAGAGGCAGTGGCGAATCCCCTGCAGCCGCCGAAAAGGGGCGCCGGCCAAGCCCCTGCGGCCGCCAGAAAGCGGCACCGGCCAAGCCCCTGCGGCCGCCAGAAAGCGGTGACAAGTGGCCCAACCACCAGGAAGTGGGGAGAAGAGGCGTGGCCGCCAGCCGGGGCAAAGCCGGGATGCCGTGCGGCCCGGCGGCAGGAGCCGTGAGCCATGCCAGCCAGTGCTGGGGGTAGGCGGGAGTGCCGGGGCACGCTGCACGGGGAGGGCACCTGGGGCTGCGTTTAAAGGCTACGCTGATGTTTGAAAAATCTTTGCAAATTGAGCACCTGCCAGTAATTCATTACTTTGTTGCATGCCGTGAAGCTCCTCGCTACAAAAAAAAGTGCACCTTATAGTCTGGTGCGCCTTATCTGGTATACAAAGTTGAGAAAGTTGCCGACTCCCAGGGGGTGCGCCTTATAGTCCAGTGCACCTTATGGTCATGAAATTACTGTAAGTTAGAGCCGACCAAATCTTGAGAAAGAATCTTCAATTTTGTAACTTAAGAGATGGCTGGTTTTTTTTTTTCTTCATTTCAAGGAAATCTGGTTATTTTCTATGCCTCCAACAGCAGCTAACAGTGAACAAGTTAAGGGTTTCAGTATTAATTCTAAGAATAAAGGATCCTTGTTGTATAGGAAAAACCTACAATCTTATTTCTCCTTATTTTAGGTGTTCAAAGTCAATTTATTCATTAGGTATTTATAAGTTTTTGAAAAAGACCTAAAGTGACTTTTCATGACTTTTTCATAAAGACTTTTTTGTGGTAGACAGAGAATATTAATTATATAAGTTAATATTTATATATAACAATTTATATCATTCCCATAGCCATCACTCCAGGCAAGAGACTTTTATTAACAAGACTCCTGTTCTAGTCCACACCTTACCTCATCTTGTTGCCAGGATAGACTATACTGCTGCTAGTTTTGTACTGTTTTAGCTGATCTACTTTGTGCTTTAGTCACAAGGCTACAGGAACAGGAAGGAAGTAATCAGAAAAGCAGAATATAAAAACCTATTTCCCTAGCAATATACAAGTCTACAAGTAGCTAGAACCAAAAACACACTTGTGGGACTACAGACTTAAACTACAGTAATTTCACGACTATAAGGCGCACCATTTTGACTAAAATTTTGATTGAAACCTGGAAATGGGCCTTATAATCCGGTGCCCCTTATATACAGACAAAGTTTGGAAATGTGCCAACCCAGAAGTGCGAGCCGCGAGCTGCACCAGCCACGAGAGCTGCGCCAGCAGCTGGCGCCGGGGGTGGGTGGGAGTGCCAGGGCCCGTGGCACAGGGAGGGCACCTGGGGCTGCGTTTAAAGGCTACACCAATCTGTGAAAAATGTTCGCAAATTGAGCACCTGCCAGTAAACTCCGTGGTCGCACAATTCCATTACTAGTTAGTTATTTTGTTGCGCGTGGATCCCCGCTAAAAAAAAAAAAAAACAAAAAGAAAAAAAACAAAAAGAAAAAAAAAAGTGCGCCTTATACGCCGGTGCGCCTTATAGATGGACAAAGTTCGGAAATTTGCCGACACCTGGAAAGTGCGCCATATAATCTGGTGCGCCTTATAGTTTTGAAATTACTGTAATTTGGACATTTTGCGTATTTTTACATGACTAAAGAAAATGAGTATTTGTTTCCCCGTGGGTTATTCATATTAGCAAGGGCTAACAACCAATGCCAGTACAAGGTTTGGAACCATGCCTGTGGAAGGAACATCCTGTGTTTTACATTATGTGGCAGAACAGTTTCCTGTCAATACCACCTGGAATTACTATGGATGAAAAATAATTAATCCAAGGAGACTTTCTTTTAAATAGCTCCAGCTGTATGCACGTTCATTTTTTTGTCTAACCTTTCACCTAACCTTACAAAGGCAGCTCTTGTAACAGCTCAGGGTTGCTGCAATTCTCAGACTCATTTTATTGAGAGGTAACATGGGCTTTAAATCTTAGCCCCCAATAGGCCTCTAACCTTGCACATGGTATCAGCAAGACACCAGAGATATGGACACACTAATACACACAAATGCATCTTCTTCACAGAAGATTACAGGTCTGTGTTACTGTGCCTTAATGCAAGACAATAGAAACTATGAGGAAGTGGTCTCATTTTAACAACACAGAGGTAAAAGAACTGCAGAGCCTTACCTGAACTCATCTTGCTGATCTGCCAGTTGATCCATCAAAATCTGAAGCCGATCCCACCTCATCCGACTGCACTCTTTATGGAAGTCAAATGCCACGTACCTGCTCAGAGAGAGAAGCATTTTTTTCAGATTACATATGTACCGCAGTAAAGCTTTCAGAAAACCCTACAGAACAAAGGTGATGTATAAAACAGGTAGTGACAGAGGATTTGTTTTTCTTTACAATGACTTTCAGCAGAACTACAGATTTTGTCAGTGCTCTGTAATCTTCTTTGGTGCTGCACCCTTAGGGTGAATGGTGACAGCCTTTAAAATTTTTTGCAAAATGCTACTAGTCTGGGGAAGCACACATTGAGTTCCAGGTTCTATGTATGTTCCATTCTATGTTCTAGCTAATATTTTTCCTCCAGAAAGTACAGAAGGGATACAAATCTTATTTAATGCTTATTTTTTCCCCCACCAGGATTCTTTTGTTCTCTGTTCACTTTGAGCTAGACACAGGTGTTGAAATACAAATTTTTTTGCTGGCATAATTCCCTCAATAACTCTAGAAACCTGAAACAGGTTCTGTTCAAGCAGCTAACCTAACTGTCATAAGAAAATTGAGCAGCTACTGACTTGGAACAAAATTTTACCAGCCAATTTCTGGCAAGAAGTGGTCCTTGATTAACTAAACATTCAAATATATATGTTTGCTGTGAATTACAGGGTATTCATTACACTCCTCCTGTCGAGCATTCATAGCCCAAAAGTTATTTGTCAAGATTTCAGGACTATGCATGAAGAAAGATACATAGTCCTGTAATCTATACAAGTCTATGCACACTGAAACAAGTAACTGAAGTCTTGAGTTTACTCTGGCAGGTAAACATCAAAACCAAATCATCAAAGAAAATAGATTTTGATAGCAATAGTAAAATAGGGTTGCTAAACATCACTTTTGAACATATACAGAACATCATCAAAATGCACCCTCACATAATTTCACATCCTGGTTTCCACTGGATGACTTTAAAGCAAATATGTAGAAAATAAAAAAACCCCACAGTATAGCAACTTCAAAGATAAGGTAGAGGGGCAAATATCTGGGAGAGCTGGATGCAAACCCTCCCTCCAGAAGTTAAGGAAAGCAAGCACAGACAGGTTATAAGACTGTGTACTGCATTCGTAGTCCCACAAAGAAATGGAATTTCTCATAATCCAAGTGCATTCTCCACTCTTGGCCCATTGTTACAATGAGCTCCAGGCATTTAAATTACTTATTCCGTTACTGTTCCATCCTGTTTTGCTCACACTCAACACTCCCTCACTAAGTTAGCAACATAATCAAGCCCTTTTGCCAGAAGCCAGTTTTACAGGGCACGATTTTCTTCTTTCCTAAAATGCAGAATACCTCCATCGCATACTATGACTCCAATACTGTTATCACCATTGCCTCTGAATTTCATTCTTTACTCTGCCTGTGTACTCTCTTAGCAAGTTACTTCATAAACATAAAATGCAAACAAATAACAGTGTTGGTAAAGGCCCCCAAAGAGCTGACCACTCTGTGGGTCTCAGAGGGAACAATTAACTTGCAACACAAAATGTATCATCATTTTATGCCACGTGTACCTGACCATTCCATTTGCCATGCTGTTCACCATTTTTGAGAAGGTTTGCTCAAGAGGCTTCTCTGAGCCTTTTTGGTTAACCTGGGAAAAGGGAAAACAGAGATAGAATTACTCAGAAGTCTGCTTAAAATAAGAACTTTTTCAGGAAGAAAAAGTGAAAGCATACCAAGTTGACAATCATTTGCTTTCCATAGCTAATTATTTGTGAATCAAAATGTCTTTGGAAGCCATCCATCTAGGAGAGAAAGGAAATGTGTTGATAGATGCACAATACTATTAAGAACTGTGCTTTACAAGAAACCTCCGTTATAATATTTTTAATGATTCTTATAACTGTTCAATGTTCTCTATTGTGCCAATACATTCCCACTTTCCTAGTCCACTCATTAAACATGCTACAGATAAGTTGTATTGTACAGCTACTAAAACTGCTGTAAACTGGATCCAAAGAGAAACTACCCCCACTGATGTCTGCATTTTTTTTTGGCCTTTGAATTAATTATAAGGAGTACAAGGTTCTAGCTATAAGAACACAGCTACAAGAACATAGCTGTAAGAATAGCAAGGTTTCTTGCTATTTGCTTTTAAAAAATAAAGCTCAATCCAGTATTGCCGATTTCTATTCTTCTGATTACAGTTTGCTAACCTATCACACAAACATGAGCCCAATAACATGTTAAAACCCCAAGACACAAACACTCACATACATGATTTACTGACTTGCTGATCTGTGGCTTTGGTTTATACTTGAGGTTTGGTCTTTGAGACCAGAAAAAAGGAATAGATCCACGGGTCTGCAAAAGAGTGGAAACGGTTTTCAACAGCAGAATTTACAAAACTAACTTGACATTTAAAAATAAAGCAGACTGATTTATTTTGTTAGGCTAATTCAGTCTGTTTAATCTTATTTGCATATCTTATATACAATCTATATTTAAAAACATAGAGCTATCTATCTATGTATGTGTGTTCTTTACAGTGACTTTACCTGAACAAACGATGCTTTGCTCCCTTTGTAATGCACAATTTGTTCTGTCTCAACAAAGTTAGCAGCATGCCCTTCTGAATCAATACCTGTGTAGGAAAAAGACTGTCAGCAAGCTCAGCCTGCCTGCAGAACAATGACAGTATATCAACAAATGTCTTCCTTCCCCTCCCTCTTAAGTTCTCACAGGAAGCACAGAGCTGCCTGACAACATAAAATTAAACACACCTCTAGTAAAAAGTTTAGCATGGTCTGCACCAAATTTAAGCAGAACTGTGCTTCTTCAAGTTAACACATTTTGGTATTTCTAGCACTAGAAATTACAATTTAATATGAAATAAAATAGCAGTGCTGACCAAAATATTCACAAGTCTGTAACAATTGTACTGCAGAAATGGACTAATTTCTTCAAAAGCATGTATGTTGGGACTAAGAACAGAGAAAGTAATGTAAATTAATTTTCCTCTCTGCTTTTTAACTTTAAACTATTAGAGACAACAACTCAGGGCTCTCCTGCCAGCATCAGTGATACTCTTAGCTGAATTTACTGCTAGACCAAAAGGGCTATTACAACATTTGCATTTAGCACCAATGAAAACAGCCATGTGTCAAAAAGCCCTACAAAACTTTTGCAGTTTGTCTTAAACACATGAAGAGTCAGTTTTAATAAATACCAAAAAAATGCTTCAGTTCCTAATACTTTCTTTGAAGGAAGAACTCAAGACAAATGAAAGGGGTTTTTTTTGCAAGCCATTATACAGCAATTACTCTTACAAGTAACTCACATGTGCAGAGGGAATACATATTATTTTTGAAATCAGTTTTATTTCTTTTACCTCTTACATAGTAGCGCACGCCAGCCCTGAAACAGCTTCTTCTGGAAATAAGCAGCCAGTCAAAACACTTGCCGTTAATAGAACAAGAGTGCATAGTGATAACTGATGAACAACACTAAGGAAAAACCCCAACTTTTCATTATAATGTATAAAAATTATCATGTATAAAAATACATCACCAGGTAGGAAACATCAAGGAACCAAGAGACTACATTCAAATAAATCCGCAAACATTTGTCACCCCAACAACATTAAACTTGAACATTAAACTTGACAGACAGTAACAATATATGCACATCTCAAAACAACACTCTGTGGTGATGTCACTGATGAACAAACATTAAAAATACTGTAATTTTGAGAAAATGTGATTCTGAGGAGGTTTATTCTCAGTCTTTTGATCCTATTTAATAGTTAAGACTCCATCTCATCCATTATTTTATTAGCTCACCTTAACAGTTTCTTGTCCCTATTGCTGCTAAAAATTAATAACTACTTCAAAAAATACCTCTTCAATTTTTTTTCCTAGGCTTTTAGAAGAGTAAATATCTTAGGGTATACATTTTGCTCCCCTAAGTGCAACATACATCACATATACAAATGCCAGAAGTAACTAAGTTAGAATGGCTTTCAAATCCATGTGAAGAAAGAGAATGAACACACACACCAAGACTCCAAGTGCAAGCTTCTCACACAAGAATGGTTTCCTGCCTGAGCTGCATACCCAAAGTGCCAAACGTATATAGGACTAACCAACAAACAGGAGCAATGACAACTAGCTTCACCTTTAGTCTTGTTTTGTGCTACTTACAGTGGCACTTATTTGGACTGCAGTAAGCTATCAAGTCTAATAGAGACCAACACTCATGAAAAATTTCTCCAGGTGGATTCACCAGCTTGAATGCTTTGCCCCTAAAAAACAAACTTATCACTTTAAAGCAAGTGGAAGATCAAAATGGCAAATTTTTAAATTACTGTACTGCAGTCTTCTCTTTGAGGAATCTAGATACTTTGTCTCAAGTGAAATTTAGGTTCTGTATCTAGGATTCAAATGGGACATAAAGCAGCTGTGTCACAAATGAGCACCTCAGCTGTGTTAAAGAATAGTGCTTTCATATGAATCATCTTGATGTGTTTGTATTTATGCCAATAAATACATGTAAACAACCCCCAAAAATATAATACAAATTGGCACCATCCAGAATGCTCTCACAATTCATAAATCAAGGCTGAAAAATACTGTTACCTCTTGTTTCCCTGGAAAATTCCTGCCAGGTCCTCCACCCTTTAATTCAACATTTGTACAACCAACAGTATTCTGCAAGAAAATATACCTCTAACTTTAGCTGCTTAGCAATTGTCAGCCTATTTTCTGTTGGCAATCTTCCCTCACTTAAAATGACAACTTACTATTAGCAACATCCACGTATACAGATAAGGACAAGACAGAATTTACTGTTCTTTAGAAGGGCTTTGGTTTGGAGCAGTAAGGGAAATATTACACACAGTTTAGGGCTTCAGGTGATCAAAATCTCAACTATGCAAGTCCATTATTTCTCACCACTGCAAGATTAGAAGACCAGTACATGTACTTGAAAAAAATATATTCAGGTTTATTTGGGGGGAACCCCAAAAATCAGAACCTTTGATATTATTGAAATATCTACTAGTAGCATTTTAACAGTTTTGCTGAGGGGGTCTTCCTAGCATTTTTACTGCTAGAAATCCAGTTTCTTCAAATTCCTGAGTTCTCTAAGGCTTTTCTGTAATTCTAATTTTTTAATTTAACCAAACAGTACATATGCTAATTATTTATAGAGTGAAAAAACAGGATCAAGGAAGGTGTTAATTGCAGTCTGTCCGTGGTTAATTGCAATTTACCCAGAACCAGCAAGATAAGGATTAGGGCGCTTCAGTGGTTCCCTTTTGCTATCTTTACTTTGTCTCTCTGCCTCCTCCCACAACATTTTCCATTAAATTAAGTTGCAGGAAAGGACTGGAGATCTGCCAGCTGCTGACAGTCTTACCAGATCAACTGATTCCATCTGGAAGCCATTCCCTGCATACACCTGAGAGGCCTTTGCAATGGAGGAACAAAGCAGAACATGGCATAAGTTGCTCTGTTCAGTCTTGCCAGTCCTTTTTATGCTGTCAGTCCAGCAGTAACTACCTGGGACTTATTGATGATGACACACTGCCTCCAGAAAGTGTTCGGCTTCCTTGCCGCATTCATCCCTTCTCAAAAAATAAGCTTACAACTGCTTTGCTAAAAAGGCTGTTTCCCAAAGAGTTGGTGCAGAAAAAGCAGCTGCCCAGGAGCCTTCAGCAGAACTCACCCTCCTATTCATTAATATCCATAAGCACTCCTTCAAGTCAAAACTGTTCTCCCTTATTTTGTATCTGAAGTAAATGCATCCTTATAGCAAGATAAAAAAGTACTAATGATGCAAGAGCATTTGCCATATTAATCTTAAGCTTCCCACTGAAAAACAGTTATGCAAACAATGAGTGTAAAATTAAATACATGAAGCCTTCAAAGCGGAATATTCAAGGGAGTTAACACACAAGTGGGCTATCAAACAATATGTAACATCCATATATGAGCAAACTATACCTATTTCTGACAATGTGCTCTGTTATAATTGGCAGTGTAACAATAGAGCAGCCTCATTTTGCTAATTGGACTACCCATATCCAGCACTCAGTTTTACAGCACAAAAGGATACATCCATGCATCACTGGTGTAGCAAACCTATGGATCTGAAACACACAATTACATGTTAAAAATATCAAACACTAGTAGCCAAAAAAGATAAGTGAGTGACTATCCTTTGCCTAAGGATTTTATGGTAGTTTTATATACTTTATATGATTTACTTTTTGTTTAGGGTGAAACATTCCTTTCTGGGAAAAGTAGTTCAGGGAAAACAACAACATATGTAATCCTTATTAGCAGGAGGAAAAAAGTGAAAAAGTCTAATCCTAATTAAGCAGCCTGGATGAAAAACAAGCTATTCTTATCCTCCCTATACCTAGCATTTACTCTCCTACAAATATACCCGATATAAAGCATGCTGAAATCTTTTTACATGGTGTGTTTACTTTACCTCCACAATAGGACATATGCAGAGATAATACTTACAGAAGCCTTCAGTAAGATGTATTTTTATGTGAATAATATTCAAAATGTTTGTTCCAGAGTTTTTCCTATCCTGCTATACCTGAATAACTTAATCTTTCAAGAAAACTTTAAAATTCAATACTAGAAGTCAGGAATTCCATTACCTAAAATGGTTCCTGCATCAAGCCAGCTGTAATCAACATGAGGGGAAATGTAGCCTAAAAATATCAGTTATCTTACTTTTCAGCTTTGTGTTTTGTCTCTGTTAGGTCTATTTTCACTAGCCAGCCACACTTTGCTTTCCTTTGCTGTTCCCACCATAAATTCTCTTATTTCCCAAGCTTTACTTCCCATAGCACTATGCAAGCTTTACACCCAGTCATATGCCCCTGGAATATGCATGACAGTCCTTCTCTAATTCATATCTTCACATTCCAGAAGCACTGCACAATCTAGCCTTTTGGAACAGTGCTGTCTAATGTAATGGCACATCTCCACAGGTTACTGAGGCAGAAATAGAAGCTACGTGTCACTTGCTTTGATAAACGCAAAATACTGATGTAGAGAGGAGGGTGTTATAGAGCAGGCAACCCAAGGAGTTTAACAGACAGAGGATGTCTCTGGTAGGAAGGAGCTTAGACAGTCTGGCCATTAAAGTGCCACAGCCGTGGCTCATGGTCATGCATTTTATTTGCTGGACTAAGTGAATTCAAAGGTTACACTGTGTTAAGTTTTCATTTGAAATAAACTGGAAGAATCTAAATAGAGTGTCTTATTCTTAATTACCAGCTTTATTATCTTTTCACTAGGAAAATTGAATTTAAACTCACACATGATGTGAGACAATCAGGAAAAAAGCGATGAACTGGACCTTACCTATACCCAAAGATAAATACGTAGCTAAACTTCAAAAGGCTTGAGAAGCATACACTGTTCAGTGTAACTTCTCCTTTGGTTTATGTGAGCAGCTATCTTCACAGCACAGTATCTTCAAATACAGACACTTCCAAAAAATTAGCTTTCTAGAAGTACTACTGAGGACATTGACAAAGTCTGAAGTTTGAAAGCACAAGACTCACTGTGCTAAACTAGATGACGATTAGCCACGTTATACTAGATTCTGACTGTCTGAAAGAGACAGAATTACAAAAAGCTGTTGCATACTTATAGCAAAAGTATATTTGTTCTCTAATCTAATCATTATTGTTTACCTCTGGTTGAGCAACAAATTCTCTCAGAAGGTGTCCATTCCATACAAACCGTGGGTCTGCCTGCAGCAAGAAAAAAGCCGACACGTTTTTAGAGACTGTCAGTTCGGTTTAACTCAACATAAAGGCAGTATCATAGTATCCATGTGTCATGTAAGTTTAGGTGAACAAGTACAAATGGAGATGAAGTTCCCTTCTTTTATCAGTAGCTTTCATATCCTCAACTAGAAATCTAAAAGATTGGAGAGAGTTATTCTTTTAGCTACTCTTAAGGGTGTCTTGCACTTCTAAATCATTAATAACTGACCTGCAGAACACAATGCATTGGTGCCCCTACACTGGGGTTGCTTCCTTCTACCAGTACTGTTAAAAAAACAACAAACACAAATACCAAACAAAAACACCCACACTTCTCTTGCAGAGGAAAACTGGAGATGTTCAAAATTGCCACCATCCTTTTGATAAACCGTTATACTGCAGCCATGGGCATATGAAATCACACTGCAATAATTTTAACCATCCGAGATCTGAATTTACTTGAAACTGATGTTTTTTTACTGTACTTTGCCTTTCAAACAACCTTCTGAAGTGACACAATTTTAAGGTAAACCAATCCTTTTGTATCCTTGCTCTCCCTGGAAAGAGCACTGTTAGGGCAGCATTTGCTGATGCAAAACAATCCCCAAATGTAAACAGTTTGTCCAATATTAAAAAACCAAACAAAAAAAAAATCCATCAATATAGATGCAAGAGCATTTCAAGCTCAAATTGCATTTGACTGTTGTCTTTAAGACAAAAGCAGTACAGTAATTTCACGACTATAAGGCGCACCCTTTTGACTAAAATTTTTCCCCAAACCCGGAAGTGCGCCTTATAGTCCGGTG
>PYHW01009662.1:1143833-1176811 GCA_013186435.1 Turdus rufiventris | reverse complement strand
TAGTCCAGTGCGCCTTATCTGATCTACATGTTGTGAATTTTGCTGGCTGCCGGCGGGTGCGCCTTATAGTGCGGTGCGCCTTATGGTCGTGAAATTACTGTATACTAAATTTGTGCTTCACACAATGAATTGGAATACTTTAGACAGATTACAACATCCCAACACTGACAGCCATAAAACCTGCAGTTCTATTCCAAGTTATCCTGTAAAAGAATATGAACACAAGCACAATTTATTCCACTTTGGATTCCTTACCCACATTCCAGGTCAAAAGAATTACTTGCTTTCTCTCAACTTGCCTGCTTAGCTCCTTCTTGTAATTAGAAGTGTTCAATATTAGAGGCAATATTTAATTTATTTTGGATTTTTCAAAATCCATTCAAAATATACTTTAGGAAGTAATTCTAACTGCTTATCTGGAAGTGTGACATCAGATCAGAACAGATCCCTAGAACATTGTGCTGCTCACAAGCTACGAGGCTTAAGGACCAATGTGTTCACACACAACCCCTAATAGCTTGGATAAAACACCAGCATCATTTAAACATCATCTACACTAACTGACTGGCAATTTGCAAGACACAGACACAAAGCAAACTCAAATCCTTACCCTCTCTAGAAGGCTCATCTCCTGGAACTCTGGGCTTGTGTTCGCCAGCCGTTGCAGGGTGTGTGTTAGGTCATAGGTTGTTGAGAAGTAAAACCCATCCACGCTCAAGACATGGTTAAGCATTGATAAAAATACTTTATTGTCCTGCAACTGTTGAGATGAGAAAAGAACAGAAGAGCTGTCACATACTACTATCAAAATATTTTACTCTTGTAAGTTACCACTACTTTTTGAAGTGATGAGATGAATTTTGCTAGTGCTCTAGCATTACATGACATCATCCAGAGATTACCATACAAGAAGGAAAGCATGAGAGTGCAATTCTGATACCAGTTCACTGATAACTTGCAGCTAGCACACTACAAACAAATTCTGCAACAACAGTGGAGAGCAGAGAAAAATATTCCTGTGAGGTAAATAGCTACTGATACTAAACGAATTCTAACAGCTTCCAAGTAAAAGGGAAGCTGTTAGTTGCCCTGAAAACCATTCAGTCAAAAAAAACCAAAAACAAGATGGCAAGAAAAAATAATAGCTATAATCTGTGTTCTGGTTCAAATTCCAACTAACCTCATTCCTTTCATGAACAAGCATCGGATTCCCTTCCAGCTCCATTGGTTAGACACCCTGACCTGCTCTTTATCAATCTGTTACACATCTGTTTTAAAAAAACCTTCCACCAGTCACTCCCTCAAAAAAAAAATAGAAGTCAATTCTTCCCTGCTGGGTAACTGTAATTGAACAATTCCATAAAGAAAGCAAGACAGAGAAGATGACAGCAACACAGTTTATTGTAGAGGCTGTCAGAAAAGAAAACCTGTGAGAAAGGCTTAGCAGAAGCATTAGGAAGGGTGTACCATCTTAGTAGAAGCAAAAACACACATCCAAAAACTGCAGATGATATTCTAAGTTGCACCATATGAGCTTATCATCTTGAATGCCACGATTATATACAAATATTACAGCCATTCTACTGATGTGAACAAATCAGAAAAGGCACTGTTCAAAGAGCTTCTTAAAAAAAATAATCATAGCTTCATCAAATTAGGTCCTGTGGCAATAAGCATTAACATACACTAACATTCCTCCACACTCCCCTAATCAATGTACCTACCTGAATATCAGTTAAGTGCAGCATGGTCTTTTTATAGGAGAGGATGTCAAAGTCTGTTGCTTTCCAGATTGCATGACTGAAAATCTCACCTACTTTTTTCTTCTTAGTTATTACAATAAGATACGTGCCTGTAAATCAGAAAGAACTATGTAAAAAAGAAAAAAAAAAAACCTGCACGTACTAAGAAGCCTATGCTCATATCAGAAAACTGAGACCAACAGGACTTTATGCTCTTAAGTGTAGCAAAAGCACACAGGGCTGGAGCAAAAGCAAAATGTACTTGCTAAGCTACCTACTTTCCTATGTTCAGACATCTTGAGCTGTTCATTAAGTTTAAGGAATTTTTCAAAAAGTGGACACCTACTCCTGATCACAGACAGTCTGAAAGTTCTCAGGTTTGCAAATTCAGAAAGAGGCCAGTGCTCTTCAATGAGGCTTGAAAAGCACAGAGCAAGTATGAAACACATGAAAGGAGGCATGCTTCAAAAGCCAAAAAGACTTTTCAACTTATCATGAAAAAACAGTCCTCCTAACAGAGTCAAAACAGAACAAGGATTTCAGGTTCTTTTAGTAAATTAAGACAGGAAGCTTGCTGTTTCCCTAGTTGCCTAAGCAGCAAACAAAAAACCCCACCCCATAATCATGGGCAGTTCACTCTGAGCAATTAATTTATACTTGTTGGTGAATACAACACAACTTCATTTCTAGGCATAGGGCATTTCAGTGTCATTTTGTTTTTAAATAAAAAGTTTACTCTTAATACCGCAATAGGCAAAGAATATTTATATTTGCTAAGGATATTGCCTTGCTAGATACAAAGCCAGTTTTACAGTTAACAGCAGTGAACTGCCTAATACCACTTAGCTAAACATTTAACTTAATTGATAACATCTTTACTTTGATGGTTGTATACTAACACTCAGTACAAAGTTCTAGTGGGTAAAATGAAAACACCCAAAGCTTTTAAGAGACTTAACATTTTCTATATTCTATTTGCTATTCAGGCAGATGAATAGTAGTCATTACTAAGCCTGCAAGTGGTGAAAATTCCCCTTTGGGGCAGTTCAGTTTTAAAACAGTCAGCACTCATCAAATCTCTAAGACACATGTATCCATTACACTGCTCTTACTGTACAAGACCCACAACTCTTTAGACTAGGGTACAGAAAGTTCAGCAGTTTTAAGACCCTGTGGAAGTCACTGCATTCAACACAATCACCCTTAGCCTCTGTTGGGAATACTGCAGTGAGTGATCTTTAATCCTTTCTACACATGGGAATTTTATTCAGTATGTATGCTGCTTATTACATAATTTTTCAGAGTACTTTTAGTCTCAAACTCTACCGGATTCTACAAAAAGAATTGTTGGAGCAGCAATGCTCCCTTTCCCAAAACCTTAAGACTTTATGCATCAGGTGTGTTCATGACAGTGGCTACTGAGACACTTAGAACAATTGGACAATTTATTCTTACATTATCCTAAAACTCCCTAAACTTAGAATTCTTGCAGTCTGCTCTTTTCCTTGTCATATTGGATTTTCTTGATATTTGTAGAGCAGTTGCAACACAGTTGTTACCCGAACAGCTGAATCTACTTGTCTGTCACTCAGTCACTTTCAGCTATTTCTGCACCATGATTATTGATCAAGCTTCACAACAAACACTTGACTGTTACATCAAATCCTGCAGCTAAGATTAAAATAGTTACAAAGGAAAAGTAGATGAGGTTCTTTGCACTCATATGAAATGCATTCCTTATAACTAAAACAACTGACAGTTAACCCTACCTTTAGAGTACCTCCTGGTTTAAGAGTTACACAAGCACTCATAATAAAGCAGATTTGGATGTCTCCATCCTCTAGAAGCCACAAGGAAAGTCTATCACATTAATAGAAGTGGAACCTCAGATACTTGTAAATACTATTTTTGCCTTTAAACCTTCTTTAGCAATCTATTTTGTCTAAGTATTTTTAAAGAGCACGGTTCTGCCCTCCTTACCTGCCACCAATCGGATTGTTCCCAAAATACCAAATATAGGCCTTGTAACAGCTGAAGGGGGAACATCTTTTTTAACTGAAAAGCAGAAGAAAAGAACATCAGAATTTCAGACTGCTTCTTTCATGCCTGCATTGGAACACTATTAGAACTAGGTCTCTCCAGCCGTCCTGGGCAAGTTTTGCTACAGTGTTAAGTACAAGAAACAAAGCATCAGAATTTCAAAGCCTGTTGGAGCTTTGGGAGGAGGATCTGGGATTCTAACCCACTTTCTAACCCATTTCTCACGTTTAATCAAAATAGTCATTCAGCTGAATAAATTCAAGCTTATTTACATGATAGTATAGCAAGTAGACTCCTCAATGTGCTGTCCTGCCAGCTTCCAGAAGCTTTGTTTTGAAGCTATCAAGACATAATGGACAACTAAACCATAAGTGCTTGTGCCTCCCAGCTCTGTTTGCTTCTTCTGAGCCTTGGTTTATTTCTGTCTCAAAAGACCTAAGCTCTCTCTGCAAAACTACCAACAGCAGTATACATGTGGCAAGGGACACAGTATTCTATACAATATACCAAGAGTTCCAAAAAGTATCCAAATGTCAATTAAAAGTCTTAGTATGCGTAAATTTCATTTACCTACACTTCTAAAACAAAATAAGGGGTATTAGAAAAAAATCTAAAAAACCCCAAAGCATCCCCTAGAATAAAGCATTTTCCCCAGAACTCAGAAAACTGAGAAAGGTAACCCTTGAATCTTCCTTTGCTTTAAACACCTTGCAGGTTCAGTGGTGAGAGAGGCATAGACTGACAAAAGACTTGGGATAACTATCTTGTCAGTTTTGAAGGAGAAATTGAAATAATATACTATGATATCAAAAGTATCAGTGGGATGAGCACACTGCTCTTACATGACGTATACAAGAAACCTAATAAAAGAGAATGACTGCTTTTATGTTACTATTACTGTAGCATTTCTGTCTGTTTGGAAATCAGTAATACTATGGTTCCAAACTCCTGAAGAATCAAAAGAAAAGTCTCCCAATGCCTTCATTTTATTGTTATTCAGAGTTTTGTTTCATATTTTTAAAAAAAAATGTAACTAAAATTTTCAGTCAAGAGGCTTAAGACTACTCCCACTGACATTTGAGCCTGGATTTGCAACACAGAATGAAAATTTATAGTATAGGGGTTTTTTACTGTTGCTATTTTTGGAGGCTTTATGTTTTAGTTTTATATGTAAGACAGCATTAGGACAATTTGCAAAAGCTGCAGAACCCCAGTGTTCAATCCTTTCTCCGTTTGATCTTGAACTTCCGGCATCAACCCCAACAAGCCTGGATGAGTCAGCTTCCTCTGTTGTGATGGACAGTCTTACCAGGCAAACACTATCATCAAATCCACAGTCAAAAGGATTTGAGACAAAGTTCTGCAGAACAGAATATGCTTAAAGCAAAACATTGTTTTAAACTGTAACTAAAAATAAAAACAATTAAGTCAATATCATCTCAGTAAGGTTCTGAAGATCTTCTTGGACTACAGCAAAACAGACAAAAAGGACAGAGAAGACTGTATTGAGAAATACAGGTGAGGAGAGTCACCTGTAAGAGTGACTTCTGTGGAGACTCTATCAATGGCAAGCACATCATCTGCTCCATCATCACAGGCTTCCACATAGAACTTCTCTGGTGTTGTATGCCTTTAAGGGAATAAAGAGGAAAAAAGGAATTAGTTTAGCAAAACTTATTTGGATTTGTTTATTCTTCACTACCTGAAGACAGAGCAATCAATTTTACACCTTATCTCAGCTGCAAAACAACAAAATTCTCAATGGATTGCTTACCAACACCCACTGATCTTGATAGTGCAAGAAGAGGGGAAAAAAAAAAAAAAAAAAAAAGCAAGTTCAGCTCGTCAGTTATTGCAAAATTGGCCTGCTTAACAATCTTAACCCTTTTTTATTACCATAAGGTAAAGACATTAGAGTGAATTTGTGTACATAGTGACCCACTCTAATTCCTGTAAGCTCGAACCATATCTGATAAGCCAAAACCCAACATAAAATCAGAAGTTTTTAAACAAAAAACTTCCTAACAGATTAGACCACATCCCCAATGCAAGTCTAATAAACATAAAATGCAATGTATGAAATGATAAACATTAGTTCCACATTAGTGTTGTAAGTATTGCAATAATCCACTAGAAACAACACAGTAGAAATGGAAAAGTTCAAGTAGCACACTAATTCATTAAAGCAGATGTCTCAATACTGCTGTTACCCAGACACGTTAGCCAGGTCTACATAACACACGTAGGATTAATGTGTATCCCTCCACCAGACAGAGAAGTCACACACTGACTTCCTGTTCAGGCTTCATTGCCATCTTTCCTTTCCTTCCCCCTCAAAACCAGCACAAACTCCCATGCTAGCCATAAATAATTTTTATAAGTGTTTCCTTAAAAAAAAAAACCCATTGTGATATTTGCAAGAAGCCAGACACATTATACTGTGCATGAATAGGAAGGTTTGCAGGAGTGACCTGTAGCTATATGCAGCAAACACTCAGCAAACAAACAAAAACCCCCAAACACTCAAATTTTTCATGACTCTTATAGTGATATTTCTTAGTTTAAGGCTTGATAAGACATAGGGTCAGAGTTTTAAAATTCTTGTTCTGGCAACAGGGTAGGTATTTTTAGGCTCCTTCTCCCTAAATAGATCTTGCATTTCTACACATATTCTATTTTTTTTAGTCCTTCAGAAAGCTGAATTAGAATCCTAATTTAGGTCAGAGAAATCTGATGGCCAGGTTTTGGTAGTGGAGGGGGGGGGGGTGTCTACAGAAGCCAGAAGCTTCCTTTGTCTGACAGAGCCAATGCCAACCTGCTCCAAGACAGACCCACTACTGGCCAAGGCACAATGGTGACACTAGCAGCACCTCTGGGATATTCAAGAAGGGGAAAGTGCTCAGCACAACACCAATAGCAGTGGGGGGGGAGGGGGAAGTGAGAATGTGTGCCAGAGACAACCCTGCAGACCAAGGTCAGTGCGGAATGAGGGACAGCAGGTGCTCCAGGAGCTGGAGCAGAGAGTCCCCTGTAGCCCACAGTGAAGGCCAGTGAGGCAAAACTGTCCCTCTGCAGCCCATGGAGGGCCACAACAGAGCAGGGTGAGGCAGGGTGTTAATAACACCAGTGTTGTGGGTTTGATCCTCATATGGGCCATGCACTTAACAGATGAACTTGATGATCCTTGTGGGTCCCTTCTAACTCAGAATGTTCTGTGATATTATGACCCCATAGGAAACCTGTGCTGGAACAAGCTCCTGGCAGGACTCATGACTCTGCTGGGAAAGCTTGCTGGAACAGCCTGGTCCTGAAGGACTGCACTCTGTGGAAGGGACCCATGCTAGAACAGTTCACGAACTGCAATCTGTGGGAAGGACTTGCTGTGACCAGGTTTGTGGAGAACTGTCTCTGTGATAGGGACCCCATGCTGGAGCAGGAGAATGAGTCCTTCCACTGGGGAAGCAGCAACAAAGTGTCATGAACAGACCACAAACTCCACTCCCAACCTCCCTGTGTTGCTGGGGGAGACAAAGGAATTTGATAAAATTAGGAGTGGAGATGGGGGAGCAGGGAGGGGTGGGAGGAAGGTGTTAAGATACGGCTTTATTTCTCATTATCCTACCCCGATTTGATTGTTAATTAAAAGTTAATTTAAACTAATTTCCCCAAGACAACTCTGTTTAGCCAGTGACTATAATTGCTGAGTGATCTCTCCTTGCCCTTATCTTGACCCAAGAGCGGTTCCTTGTATTTTCTCTCCCCTATCCATGTGCAGTGGGGAGTGATAGTCACTGCAGTGGGCACCCAGGATCAACTCGCCACACTTAGAAACTCTTAAAGAGGTTCAGAAGACCCCACTTTCCACCCACTTAAAGCAGGGCCAACTTCAAAGTTTATTCAACTTCTAAGCTAAACCCTGCTTCTCAGGGTGTGTTTTGACTCTCCTGAAGGATGGCAATTCCACAGCCTCACTGCACAATTAGAGGAAAGCCAGAGGAGAACAAATACTGAACTGAAAAAAATCCACCAAACACCACAATACCACCAACTGTAAAATAGTTAGGTGTTCATCAGATAATTTAACTTAAAGGAAAATGAGTCTATGGGTCCTAAAATGAGAACCATATCTACAATATTTCCTTTGAAAATCAGCATCTGTAAATTTGAAAATAGAAAACAGAGTGAGAAATACAAACATGCTGTTCACTGAACACTGAAGCCTTAAAATACCTACTTTCCTTTCATCACTTTTGGTTTTGATGAAGTGCACATGTGCGCCCCCAGCTCTTTAGGGGAGTTTCACAGCAATAATGGGAGCTGTTTTCATGGCAAAAGAGCAAACAAGCGCACACAGAACAGGGGCAAGACAAGCTTAAGCAAGCTTAAGACATCTACAAACCCTCACTTTGTTAAAGATTCCTAAAAAAAAAGAAAAAAAAAAAAAAAAAAAAAAAAAAAAAAGGAGGATATACTATTTAAGATGCAGTCAGAAACCTATTGCTAACTGGCAGGAAGCAGCAGGAGAAATCACTTCCACAAGAGAAAGCTGCAGCTTATCTTCCATTAGGTTAGCTGAACACTTGTTGGTATCTTAGTTAATACACAAGATTCTAGCTAAAACAAACAGGAAGAGACTCTATGAAGTTTAATATTGGACTTGTGCCATTAACACAGATGCTTATAGACGCTTACTCATCTGAGCATCTCAAGCAAAGTAAGTTGAAAAAATATGTTAACTTATCAGGTTGTAAACAAAGTGGTGAGAACTATAGTTTCAGTTTTTGAGTACTCTGTAAAAACAGCACAGCATGGACAAGACATCTACACTGACTGTACAAAGCACAAAAAGCATTTCCATCCATGACCAGTATTTTTAAAAGCTGCTCCTTACATTATAAAGTTCAACATGGTCATGACACTACTACAGTCTCAGAATAAGAGATTCACATTCATACTGGTTGAAGCCTGTTTTTAACCAACGAGGAAGCTTACAAATCTCAAACAGTTTTCATATAAACAATTGTTTTCTTTACCACATGCAAGAATAACAATTTCTCCCAGAAGAACAAGAAGTCTTTTATCACAATATCTCCAAACTGAAAAGAAAACAGAGAGAATTAGGGCTGTCACTGCAAATGATGCTTGGTCTCTCAATGTATGTCATATGCCCTGCTTTGCTAGATCAGATCCCAGCATTTTTCTCTCTTAAATCCTAGACCACATAATTTCCTGCCTCTAACACTGCCCTTTTAACAATTTATCATCTTCATTTCCTCTTACACAATGCCTATAGTTTAAGCAAAGCTAGAAATTTATGTTTCACATTTCTTTGAAGTCCTCCTTCCCATGGTCCTCTCTCAGACCAAATTTGGTGACAAAAGTGTCATGGAAAATGTAAGGCAAATCATCCCTGTTTTCAGCTCAATGGACCAAAAAGGATCAGCAGCTTGCAGCAGTCTGAAACAAAAATGTTGTTGACTCTTGAGTGAGGAGGGAAACAGAGGTAAGAGGAAATTAAGTTATCAATCTACAAAGTTAACAGAACTTGTACAAAATACTGAATCACCTTTAAAAACTGCCTTAAATACAGCTGTGCAACACAAACTGGAAAGCCTAAGGCCCTGCAAGATATTAAATTTGTGCTTCAGAAGAAGTGGGATAATTAGTGCTCTTCAAAATTTTCAACAGAAAGACTATTCACTTAGTCCTTGCTTCATCTGTGCAAGAAGTTCAACGTTTCCTAAAATAAATATAGTTGAGGAAGAAACCAAGACTCAAAGCAGTTCCAGCCCAAGTGCCAATTTACAACATTACCAATTACCAGAACTAGGTTGGTAGCCTCATTCACACTTAGATAACCTTTTCTATCATAAAATTGCTATAGTCAAGATGATTGCCTCTCACTTTCTTTCAGAAAGGAAGCTGATGACCACTGCATGCAAGAATAGGTTAATCTCTAAACTGTACTCACCAGAAAGCCTGTATGTCTATCACAAGTGTAGACAAATAGCACACGTGAAAATTTTACTCATATGACAGGGAGCTATTAAATAGTAAAGAAAGGATCATTCACAACTAGAAATTGCAGATTCATACTATTCTTTTAATGAAACAAGCAGAGGTGAAGTCCAAGTTCCAGTAATATATAAAAAATAACAATCAGGAAAGCAGTATTTTATAGAAGCCCATAGTGTCTTAGTTATGTTTAGGATTGGTTTTCATACACCCAACCACATACTGTTTTTATATAAACTTCATATTTCACAGTGGAGCCTGCCTTCTCCTCAGCTACATTATCACTGCTGTTTAGAACAATACAAGACATGAAGAGCTCTCACCACCTTGATTCATCACCATCTTGCTTGCCTTACAACTTAACAGCATATCAAATCTTCACAAAATTTGAGTAATTCTATTTCCTTTCTTTTAACTAAGGGATAGCTGACCACAATTATAATGAACTATTTCTCAGTATTGCTAAAGAACAAAGGAAGCAATAAGCACAAATTTTACATTTTACATTTTTAGTATAACTCACATTATTCAAAAGAAGGAAAAGCATTGAAGAACTACAATCACCAAATTCCCATGCCAAGTATTACTGAAGGTGACTTAAATTTCATTTTGATAATCTCCAACTGAAACTATGTGGATTGATGCCAAGAGATTTCATTCCTACAATTTAAAGTTGCAGGGAAAAGGTATTGATCCCCAACACAATAGAAACATTAAAATAACCCAAAAAAGAACAAACCACTGCTTGCTTACACCAAGTGTAAAATCAGACTCATTTGCAGTTGAGATAGTATTTCTTCTGTTTGTGTATTTGTTGTGAAGTTTCACTTCCTTAATAATGTTATAAAGCAGCATTGTGTATCATACAGATGATGCACAGTTGCATCCCACATTTTAATTAGGCTAATTTTACAGATAGGAATATTCCTGTGTTTAGATACAGCATGAAGGAAGACCCAGCATGCTCTAATGGCAACTAAAGATAGTACTTCACTCAATATCACTTTAGGCCTTCTAGGCCTCAACAGCCAAACTCTTACTTCAGTAATTGATTATTCCACCATAAATACTTAACATTGTTCTAATGCAGCAAACTCTTTGATGTCAGCCTCCGAATACTGTAATAAAGCAAGCCAAAAGCACATCCAGTACCGCACAGAGGTGCATTTGGGATCTTGAATTGCTCTGCAGTGAGATATAGGAAAGATGTTAGTTTATGGAGAGTCCCAACAGTATGTTAAGTAACAGAGCTAACACACTGGTAGTTTCAGCACTCTAGAGATTCGAGATTTTCTAGGTGAGCAGGTGTGCTAATTATATGTCTCCCATAAATATTACTCCTCGAGCAGAAACAGCTCAAGGAATTGGAACATCTCCCATACAGCAGTAGCTGTTGCAGGGAGAAAAACCTCAGGATTTAGAAAACTAATGGAAATACCATTTAAAAACAAACCAGAAAAGGCATATATTAAAGGCCTAGCAACATAATGTCTAGATCCAGTGAAGTTTCACTCTACATGAAAATAATTTACTGCATAAGTTAATGTCTGGCTCAACCAACATCCCTGAGCTTTACCACAACAACCACTCAGATGGAATAGGAAGAAAGGAACCAGCATTTTTACTGTTACCACCTGAACTTGACTGATGACACTGGTCAAAGCACAAAGGACGTGAAACACTACTTTTGATAAGGTGGAGAACACAAGAGGTTTGTGTTGAGAGCTTGAACCTGTGGCTGGATGTACAGAATAGGGCCCTGTAGAGCAGCACTCTAATCAGGGAAGTGCCACACAGGGCCAGCAGACTACCCAGAAAAGGTCCATTTGCAGAATCTGACCTTACCATCTTGAGAATGAGTAATCTGTTAAAAACCAAACCTAAACGCTGCCACTGCTAAATCCCCAAATTGAAGTCTAGCCTGGATTTTTTGTAAGAACATTCTCCTTTGACCTTGACAATGTGGTAGGCTTGACTCCTCACCCAAGGTATGGCCCTTTATCTTCAAATGCTTGGTAGAAAGGCTGCAGCCATTATCACATCTTGGTGTAATAACAAGAAAAGAAAATAAGCTCATTTTTCAGAACACAAAACAATTCTGTTTTCATGTTTATGAAAAAACTATATCTGAGACAGCCTTGTTTTAAGAAGATCAAAGCTTACTTTTAGCCAAGATTAAACTTTGAATGAGAGAATTCTTTCCTAGCCTGTGTCCATAAAAGTGCTTTTACTTGAAAAAATTCTCAGTAAGAACAACTCTGCACTAAAAGTCACATAACTGCTATTCACACAACTCACCTTTGCTTCTCTCCAGCCAAAAAGATCACAAGATCAGCTTAAAGAAAGACAAATACTGCTAAGGTGACAAGAGGAGGGAAAGGAAAACAAAACCAACCAACCAAACCCAAAAAACAAACCAAACACCAACCCCTCCCCCCCCCCAAAAAAAAAGNAACCACACACACAAAAAATAACAACAAGAAAAACAAACAAACAAACAAAAAAAACAAAAAAAACCAAACAAACAAACAAAAAAAACCAAACAAAACAAAAAAAACCAAAAAAAACCCACAAAAAAAAACCCCAAAAAAAACCCAACCAAAAAAACAAAAAAGCCCCCAAAAACCCAAAAAAACCCCAAAGCTTTCTGGCAAGTCTTTCAGCCATCACTGATGACCTTACTCTTTTACTCTTCAGCAATACTCCATTATCCCCAGGGTTGGTGTACCCTCACATAACTACCTAACCAAAATAAGAAGCCTGGTGACTTTGAAACGTGTAATGGCATTATGGTGACCTCCAAAAGATCAAAAGATCTGTTTGCTCTGAATCCAAAAGATGACTGTCAAATGAAATTTAACAGAGCATAAAGTACAGTTACATCAGGCTTATGAGTCACTTTCAGATACTGCTGCCTAAAAATGGCATCAGTAACTAAATTATGTAGTTTTCAGCTACTGTTTAGCGGTCAAAAGCCTGGGAACACCTTTAGGACACACAAAGGCACTTCACTTTTGGTTTCAGACAGTCATGAAGAGTCTCACGCTCAGAGCAATATCCTCGGGAGTTTGAACCAGTCGATATGAGGGTTTATAATGGAGATGCCTCTTGCAGTGTTAACTTTGCACTGCTTTCGGTTATGCAACTTCTGCTGCTGTATTAAAGGCAGCTAACAAAATGTGGCATACAGGCTTACAGTCTCCCCTAAAAAAAATTTAATAAAAAATTACACTGGGTAGTTAGAAGAATTTATTCGGAAAAGTCACAACCAGCACTGCACAGGAGAGTCATGAAAGTTCAAAGTTCAGTCATCAACTAGCATCAAAATCATCACACACCCAAAAAAAAGCCCATTTGTGTCACGAAAGACGACAGACAAGCACGCCTAGGGAACCTTCTGCTGGCAAGCAGCGCTGCACACAGCCTTACACCAGTACCCGAGCCAGCTACCAGCACGAAGGCAGAATCACAGAATTGTCAGGGTTGGAAGAGATCTGAGATCACCTGGTCCAACCTCCCTGCCAAGTCAGGGTCACCCAGAGCAGGTGACAAAGGAACGCTTCCAGGTGGGTTTGGAATGGCTCCAAAGAAGCCTCCACAACCAGCAGGCAGCCCTGGCTCCTCACGCCAAGGGAAGCCTCGCAGGCACTGACCTCCTGGACACGCGGGAGAGCAGCGAGACAGACGCCCGCCCGCAGCGCTGTCGGATGGACGGCGACAGGGGACCCGAGTCCGCGGCCAAAGTCCTCCCTCCTCCTCACGTCCTCCCGCACGCAGCCGCCACCTCAGGCCAAGCCCTTCGCGGACACTCGGGTGAGCGAGGGAGGAGAGATAGGCAAAAAGGACAGAGGACAGGACGGGGGAGAGCAGGGGACAGCAAGGGAGGGGAGACCGTCACTCCACCGGCGACTCCTCCCCTTCCCTTTCCCTCCACTTCAGCAGGTGCCAGAGCCGCGTCACCCCCGTCCCAACGGGTCACTCACAGCTTCAGGCTGGCGTAGGCCGCCGCTGCCGTGGTTCCCGCCGGCGCCGCCGTCGCCATCCGTTCCCTCGGGCTGTCCCCGGCCGATCGGCTCCGCTCCGACCCGGCCGCTCCCTCCCTGCCCGACTGACGCATCCCTGGGCCGGAGCGACGGGGCCCCACTCGGGACAAAGCTCCGCGGGCGCGCTGGCGAGCCCAGGGCGGGGCACCGCCTATGGCAGGAGGGGGCGGAGCCGGGACGGCTCACCGGCGCTGCTATTGGCTGAAGCAGCGCGAGAGAATTGTGGTAAAGTACGTGGGGGCAGCGTTGTGATTTCGAGCAGGGCCAGTGGCGCAATGGATAACGCGTCTGACTACGGATCAGAAGATTCTAGGTTCGACTCCTGGCTGGCTCGGCTGCTCAATTTTTTCACCCTCCACACACTTTTCTTTTTTTCCTCTTGTACGTCAAGCCGAGGGTGCTGCCCATAGCTCCCCCACGCTTCTACACAGGCCCATTGCTGCTCCTTCTTGTCCCCATTGTGGGGGTCTCCAGACCTCCCAGGATAGGGTGACATTAAAAGGACTTCCTGCTCTTTGCAGCCCCCCAACTCGGGCACAGTTGCTGGCCACCCTTGGTGACCCTGTAGGCCGTGGGGCTTGGCGAGCAGTAAACTGGGGGCACCTCCTGGCCAATTTCCCACTGGATCCAGTCATGCTCCTGGTTTGGGCAGCTTCTTGCCCCAAGGAGGGAGAACTATAACTAGTTATTCCTATTTATTTGGTTCGTTTTAGCTGATAGCTCCAAGCTGCTGTGGCGCTGCTTGGCCAACATCCAGTCTTTGGGTGTGAAGCATCTCGCAGCTAACAGCAGGGGCACCATGCAGCTGCCTGTCTCCCAGAGCCATGGGAACACGACCCAAAACCCTTTAAGGAACCCATCCCCCTCAATGCTGCAAAGGAGACTCCCATGCTGGGGTCAGAGCCTGCTGCCACATCTGGCACAGCTCCTCAACATGGGACCTGGGCCTCCCTAGAAGGATGCCGGAGTTGGACTGCCTCAAATGGAGCTGTAGCAAATACCAGCTGCCTGCAAAGGACTAGAAATTCCCAGTGAACCTCACTGAGGTGGAGGGACAGGAGTAAGGAAGAGGTTGGGAAACCATTATTTCACAGCCTAACTCCCCCCACTCTGGGCAATGACAATCGTAAGTTTAAGAAAGACTTGACTCTGAGCATTGCTTAAGATACTGTCTTTAATCACTGAAATCACAACAAGCCAGTGGTTTCCCTCTGCTACTGGTCTTCATTCTTTATAAATACTTAACAGCACAGAAGAAAAGAGGGCTGTGTTCACAGGAGGCTAAGGTTAGTTACACCAGCACAAATCCTAAAATACTCTCTCCTGGAGCTGGGCTTTGAAGGAAACATAAAATAACTAGTACCATTCAGTATTGTTAGCCAGGCTCTGGATCTGCTTCCCAGATCGAGAAAGCCAGAGCCTGGGTCCCTGCCTGGCCATGCTCCGCAGACCTGCTGCGTGGGGAGGAGGGTTGGTGCCGGCAGGGCTCTACCAGAGCTGCAGGGCATTCCTGCCTTTACAGGACTCTTTGCCTTGTATTTGCACGTGGGGACAGTTTCTTCGTGTCTGAGTGTGTTGAAGATGCATATTGCCACATCAACTTCTGGCTGCCCTGGAAGAAAGCAGGGTAAGAATTTTTATTGCTCAGGAAAGATTTGCTTCTCCTTAGGAAAAGGGCGGGTGAGCAGTTCCAAGCTCTCTCTGGGCTTGTTGACAGGAAGATGTCTGCCCAGTCAGCTTCAGTAAGTACAGACAGGACTACTGCAGTGAGTGAGCAGCAGGACACAGAAATGGAAAACAAAAAGGAACGCACAAATGCTGTGCAATAATGAGAGATGCAAACTCCTTCCCAGCTTCTCCCAGTGGCACAGGCACTCCCAGGATGGGGGAAAGGGATGTGTATCTGGTCATAGCCCTTCCCTGCCTGCAGGTACTGACTCCAGGGGTACTTCCCAGTGATGAAGCCTGGGTCAACTTGTAGTTGCATTCATGCACAGAAAGTTGCTTAAATGGCATCTACAAGCACTTGGCATGGGCACAGAGGTGTGAAAGGCAGGAATGCCACAGGCACCACCTGCCACACATCCACGTGCACAGACACAACTGCACACACCTTCCCAAAAGTGAGCACATAGCAAGCCGTCAAGGCCCACATAGGATTTTTCCCCCCCAAAAAAGATAGTCCTTTCTTTGGAATGGCCAGCCAGACCCATGCCAGCTCTTGGAAGCCCAGTTTTCCCCTTTCAATGCTGCCACATAACACCTGATTGCTGATGAAACTCCATCATTTCCAGACTAAGCAGCTATTCACTTTGCAGTAAAAAGATCTATTAAAAAAAAAAATTCATTTAAACCTTGAAAGACTGGGAAAACATTTTAAAAGCCCCCAAATGAAATTCAGAAACTGAAGAGCCACAGTTCTTTTCAAATGCTCTTTACAAAAGTGTTGGAAACAGCTGTTCCCTGTGTTTTAACATAAGGGCAGTTTCCCAAATTTCTTTGATCACATCCCAGGTGTTTCTTACACTTTAAATTACACAAAAATGTCCGCTGCTTCTGCAGCTGGGGCTTTCCTCCTGCTCTTATACAAAAATCCTTATTTAAATGAGTTTTTGTATTCTAAGCAATAGAAATTTAACAGCATGATCTGAATGAAAAAAATCTTTTAAGCTCTGATTCCTGAAAGCAGGCTTCAGGGAATTCACTTGAGCAACTATTTGCATGTGAGTTACTCATTAACAGCACAATGGGACTTTCAAGGGTCCCTTATTTTAAAACCAGTCAGAAGAAATTGCTGGGGGAGGAATCAAGACTAACTTTTCATAGCTTCTTAATAAATTAAAAGGCAACAAAATTCATGTGAACAGCAAAACCTAGTGTGTATAAGGCAGGATATAGGTGGAATTTAACATGTTTTTTTTTAATTCTTCTGCAGAGGACACAAAACCTCACACCTCCAGCTCCAAAGATATTTTTCCCTTTGGAGAAGCTGCCGAAGGCAGACAGTGAGGGCTTGCAGCTCCACAGATGCCTGGTGGAGGATCAGGAGGAGGTTTCCCTATGCAGGATGCCCCTGCCTGCCCCTGCGCCAGACCCATTGTCAGGCAGCTGCAGAACTGGGGACAAGCTGGGGAAAATCGACAGGGACTCAAACACTCACAGCCTGAGAGAAATAATACCGAACTTAAATGAATTCAAACTCCCAGAGATAGAAGCAGTGCAAGTTAGCACACACAGGGGTGCAGGGCAGTGCAGTAGATACTTTAGCTTCAAAACCACGTCCTCACAGGCTCCTTTTTCGAGAGCTTCACACTGTCACTTCCAGCTCTTTCTAAATACAGGAAAGGAGAGTGTTGGCATTTAACAATTTATAGGGACCTCAAAACTGGAAGTATGGCAGCCTTCATTTCCCTAGCGCTGAGGGATACAGGAGGGCTGACAGGAGTAAGAAGACACTGAGTGGGAGCAGAGGCCAAACTCCCTGGTGATGCAAAGAGGGCTCTTGCAAGACATCTTGCCACAAACTGCCCACTTGAGGCTTTCCATGAAGGAAAAATTGTCCTCCTCATCTGCTTCTTTCCTGCTTGAGGTTGTGGGGAAGGCTGCAAGAGTGAGAAGTTTAAACTGCAATTTAAGAAAAAAATACCGGTCCCACTAGTGTTTTCAGATCTTCACAAAATGAAGGCCAAAAAATGTGCACAAGGGCTTGATCTAAAAAAATCAAGAGGTAGCAAAAGCATGAACTACATAGCAGCTGGTCTTTCAGAGACAGCAACAGATGACCAAAGGTGGTTTTTCCAGCTCACTTCAAAAAACCCAGGTTCAGCTCAGGGCACAGAACCACCTGCCCAGGACTATTTGAATTATTTACCAGGGATCACGAGCTGGTATTACTTTTCCACCTCAGCCCCTTCAGACAGTCCTAAGATCACAGTCCTTGAACACCCCCTTCCCTGCTCCAGCCTACCTGTGCTGCAGGACACAAGCTGATGGGATGCACTGGGGTGAGAGCACTGTGGGATCTGCCCTGGCTGTTGTTGCCCTTGATCCATCCTGCTTGGATGCAGCACTGCTTACATTTAGTGTCAGGTCCCATACCTTTCCTAACCAGCATTTGGTGGCTAAATTTAAGGCTCTAGGAGGGCTCACATATTTGAGGTCAATTTTACCCCCTCTAAAATCACAGGTAAAACTCTCAGAAGATATATTTCACAGTGGTAAAGTGCTCTCCCTTGAGCTTTCAGTCACTCACTGAAGGAATGTATGTCCCCAGGAAAAATGGTGGCATAGAGCCAAGCTACACTAAAACTCTGGATGGCTTTCAGGCAGGACCAGCCTCCAGCACTGAGCTGCAATCCCCATCCTGAAGAGCAGTGGAAACAGGTGGAAGCACTTGCAGCTGAATGGGGCAGAGGGCTGGATGGTCAGTTGCCACCATGAAACTCCATGCCAAGCCCACCAAGCTCCTGTGCCTGGGGCAGTTTCACTTTTCAGCCATGGTTTATTACCACAGGCAGAGACAGACAACTTGCTGCTACCTGACACTTGTGCTGCTCCAGATGGGTACTCATTGCTGTCTGACTACATCAAGTGAAGTTCAAGCTACATCCACGCTATTGGAAAAGAGGTTTGGTTGAACTGTAATGGGTTTTCAGCATGGGAACATTTTGGAAGTTCCAGTGCTATGGCTCAGCTAATTTATTGTTGTTTCCACACTGAAAAGGTCTTCAAGAATGTCATCCCATCCTTTGCCAGTCAGAACCAAATTTACACGTTCAGCATAGATACATGAGGATTTAACTAATTTTCCACACAAAGAAAGAGTAGTTAACATCCTCAATTGCATCTGAGGCTTTAAATTAAGAAGTCTTTGTTAAACAAAAGTACCAGTACATGATGGGCTGTGCAGCTTTGCTAGTTACAGAACATCCACTGCAGGCACACCTATCATACATGCAGCACATATGAAGGGAAGAGATTTCTTTGACTACAAAGTGGGGGGCAGGGGGGAGGCATGGTTAAGAAAAGAAGCAATTTGCCTTCCTGCTTTCTCAGCAGAATGGAAAGTAAGAGCCAAACCCTCTAACCCCTTGCTCAGATAAACTGTTATTATTCATGGGAGCAAATCTGTTTATGCCAACATGCTCATCTGAGTTCGGGTTGTGGAGCTGGGCTCTAAATCCCTGTGTAACAAAGTCTTCATAACAATCTCAAGTTCAGTCCCCGAGCTCTAAATAAGCACCACTATGAAATGGCTTTGTGCTGGGTAAACATCATGAAAAGGAATAGCCAGGTTGAGGGCTGAGCTGTGAGGACAAACTGTAAAACTCAAGCAACTGTCTGTGTATGGAGAGCTTTCTTCCAAAGCAAGCTCTGTAAGCAAGAATGAGGGTGGATTTCCCGAATGTCCACACTTTCAGCATCCCGACCTTTCCTTTCCAAGTATGATCCACTGTTCAGACTCTGACACAGCAGACTGGCCCCTATGTGTCACGCTGACACACAAGCCTGGGCCCCAAGTCCTTGCATTAGCTTAGCCTAGCTTGTTCCAGTTTTTTATTCTGTTTGAAAAGGGACGTTGGCCTCCAAATGCCAGACAGCATTGCCTGGTTTGTGCTTGGAGAGTTGGTGCTTTTACAGCCAGACATGATATTCAGGGCATTAAACCAAAAGGTCCGAGAGTGCTATTTTGCATAGACCCTTCTTTTCCAAAAGAATTAATAAACAGAGAGAGTGTCTAAAAAGCTGGTACTAATAGGTTGACATCCTTCAGGGAACCTGATGAAATGTGCTTTCAGGAAACAGACTGACGGGATGTCCCCAGCAGGCAGGCAAGCCAGCCTCTGCCTTTTTAATTGTGCATGGCATGATCTGAGTTCACAGGCACAAGAGCAAATTGTGCTTTCACTGAAGAATCTTCTAAAATGAGCCCAGAGGAATCTCCAGGAGGCAGAAAAAGGCACGTAAAAGTAAACTGATTGGTTTAGGTAACATGCCACATTCTTGGTCAAGTAGACATAGTTTGATGCAGCTGAAACCCACAAACTTGGTGAATCCAGCAAAAATCTCTCATATCCTTTGACAGGAACATTGCTGACTAGTGAAAAACATGCAAAGGAAATCAGCTGAAGGTGAGGAGAGGGACATCATGTAGCAAGTCTTCTGTCCTGGCTTTCCAACGCTGGCCATACTGACTAGTAGTGGTGCTGGTAGGCAGCTGCTGGGGTTGTGCCATTCTCTATGTGTTTCAGGTGACAGGAGTGACAAAGCAAATGTTCATCTAGTGGGTAACAGCGATGTCCGTCTTCATCATTCAGTTCCATCCCACAGTCCTGCAAAGAGAGGCCATGCAAATTATTAGAGCTTGTGTCCAGTGTCAGCTGGGGTCTGGCTTCCCAGGAAAGTGATTTTGTGACAAGGACAGAAGACACCCAGCCAACAGCTCTTTCTTAATAGGTCCAACATATACCACAAGAAGAAAAACATCTGATATAGGCATTTTGATGGGCAGCCTTGTACAAATTTGTTTAAAGCAGTTTTATTGAATAAGCTTTATCTTGTGGTAAGGTGCAACCCTCTGTATTTTAAGCACACTCGTGTCTCCTTACACTGTCAGGTAAGAGATATCTCTTCACATTACATCAGTTGTCCTGATGTGAAATCAGCTTGTGAAGTCAGGGTCTCTTTTCACTGCATTATAAGCACAGTGAGAAAAGACAACTATTCATTTTAATTGTCAATGCAGAAGTATGGTGGCTTTCTGAGAAGCCCTGCACAGAGACTAAATAGTTTTTAAGAGCCAGCATCTCCTGGAATTTTTTCTTGTGCAGTCATATCCTTTCTCCAGCCCCAAAGACATTCATTTCCCATGAGAGTGAAGGTAACTTACACCCCACAGGATCAGTCACCACCTAAGCATTTTTCACCAATCTGACCTGGAAATCAGATACACTGATGTGATGTGGAGCTCAAGGTTCTGAAAGGAAGCAATAGACCTTACTAAGTCACCACACTTCCTGCATTAACGAATAAACTGCCAAGTTTGGAAAGCAATAATTAACTTGTTACCTGTAACTTTATGGATAGCAAATGAAATTAGAACTGAAACACATTGCTGCAAAAACTTTTGTCCTCAGTCTGGAAATTTCTCAGTTGACAGAAAGGGTTTCACACTGCAAGGTTTGAATTGCTCAGTTACTGCCACTGTAAGGCAGGAGATTTATTTCAATCATAAAAATAATAGCAGTTATGACTATTAAGCACCCACTCCCTGAGAAAGCTGCTGACCTACCTCGCAATGATAACATTCCACATGGTAATCCTTGTCCATGGACACAACCCGAATGGTCTCATCAGACCCCTGTGAGCATTTGAGCAAAGCAGAAATTACAAAGGATTACAGCAGGATCAGACATATGCACTCTGTAGATTGCTTCCTGCACCAAAATGAATGTTGAGGAAATACATTTGGGCAGCTGGTTGGAGACCACATATAAATCCTCCCACTTGCAGTTATTTTTACAGTAAAGCTTCATCATTGACTGACTGCAGATATCCTCTAAAATGTGACAGCAGAAATGTAAAAATGTTCCCTGTTTAACAGCAATATCTATCAGAAATCACAAATTAATCACTTGGTAATTTCAATAGATTACATTTTTCAGCATTTTAAATTAATTTTGCCCAAGATTCATCTCCTCCAAGTATTAAAATGAGTTAGTCTCAAGTGGTCACACAGAGGACATTCATGAGTACCACCAGCATTACTGACAGAACGGAAAATTCTCCTGAACATAAAATTAGCAGCAGCATAATCCTGCAGGAGATGAGAAAAAGCAGCGTGGCCAAGGAAGAATAAGCTTCATAATTGAACAAAAGAAGTCACATCTCAAGAACAGTGCATGAGCTTAGACCAATGGTTCCACTCCAGAGGGAGCAACCATCTCTCCCCATCCACAAGCACATTCGTCTTGACACATGGTCAAGTGTGAAAGAGAGCAAGGCCTGACACTCCTCCCCTGAGGGGATATGGAATAAAAGGCTCTCACCTCAGAGGGCAGAATGGGAAGTCCACATGCTGCACACTTTGGAGCTAAAACTCTGGAAGAGCAATGAGAAATTGAAGGCAAGTCATGGATCAACATAAAAAGAGAGGTCTGTATGTTCTCAGTGATAACATGAAAAGATGCAGCTGTAAATCACTTACCCACAGGAAAGCTTTGCATCCTGAGATCATAAATTAATTTTTACTTTAAGCAATACTTGGCACATGTTGCTCAATCAGGCAAAAAGAGACCTTATATTTTAC
The DNA here is from genome assembly GCA_013186435.1 of Turdus rufiventris. Lineage (NCBI taxonomy): Eukaryota > Metazoa > Chordata > Aves > Passeriformes > Turdidae > Turdus > Turdus rufiventris. The sequence goes on along the minus strand of PYHW01009662.1, from coordinate 1,154,663 downwards.
ACTTAGTGCCAGAAAAAATACAAAATTCCCCTATAAAATTCTTGGCTGCTACTGAGAGATTTGGAAAAGAAAATGAGGAGGAACTGAGCAGGACTGCCCCCAGAAAAATACATTAAAAAATGTGGCAGCCTCTGGGCAGAAAACTTTTGAGAAAATAACACATGACTGCGCAGTTTCTTAAGACCTTATAACACAATAACTAATCAAAATAAACTGCAAGGAAATATTAATTATTTTAGAATAATGATGGCATACAAGGGCACTAATCTTGGCAACATGATTGTAACAACTCTAGCCTTGGCACAACACAGAAGAGTTCCAAGGGCTGCCTGCGCAACACTTAATATTCTCCCTGCTCAGAAAATGGTGCAAGGACCAAAGTAAGCCAAAAGGACATACAAAACGCGTGCAGCTCTAATACCATAACTAGCAGCCAAGAGCACAGCATTTTATTTTACAGTCTAAATAAGAAGTGATTTTTAAAGTGGATTTATCAGTTGTTTAATTTAGAACTGGGTAAAAGTTTTGCTTTGCAGGTTCAGTGGCAATCCTTTACAAGTCAAAATCAGCCCTTCAACTACTCAAAAACAAAATCACATTGATTTCCACAGGCATTCATAGGCTTACCTTAAAGCAAACTAATTTTGTACATCACTGAACACTTCAGGAGCACTATTTTTCACTCTCTCTGCTTTGCAGAAGGGGCAGTTGATGCCCCGAGGTTATTTGACTTCATCAGTTACACAGGAGTCAATGGCTGGATAAGAGGAGAGAGGAGGAATTTCTAGAGTCTAGCCCCATCCTCAAACTTCTAACCCTGTCCCTATTTTACTAATCTGCATTCCTAACTAGCTGAAAAGATAAATTAGAGGTTTGCAGCTTGGAACATCCCTGCTGTTTATTTTGCCCTTACTTGTGGTAATCTCTGACACAGTAGGTTTTGTTTTCAGAGTCTACAGTGAATGGCACACCATCCAGACACTCATTGCAGATGACGCATCGGAAGCAGCCTGGATGATATGATTTCCCTAGAGCCTGCAGGATCTGCAACAGAGCAAATGAAAGGAAGAATGCGCGTGAAGAGCCAATAAAGGTGAAAACAGTAACACACAGCTTTACACCAGATAATGCTGCATATTCATCAGCAGAGCTGTATCTTCTCTCCCGATTCATCTGAAAAATCAGTTAACAAGGATGGAAAAGGCAGCGGAATCAATATATAGCATATGGCTTTAGAGATATTAATTATTAGCATGGGTAAGAAAACAATTTAGAGACTCAGTCAAGGTGTTTAGCATGACAAAGGATAGAAGTGACAGAATTTAAAGGAAAGAAAATAATTTCTGAAGTCAACAAGTAGAGAATACTTAGCAAGATTACAAGGCAAGATGTACCAGCTGAACAACGGAAATACACTTTTATATTCTCTATGAGAAGTTGAAAATAGTATTATTGCTAGGTTTTCATAATTCCTTAGCTATTGAAGGGCTTTGTACTCACTTGCCTGGTTTTCTAATTAGCACAGAGTATGGAAACTGTGTTGAACTCAACAGCTGCAATTCACTACCTGGAATACCATGGTCCATCAGTAGAAGGATCAGACTTCTGAGTAGGAAACAGCTTCCAATTATAATGTTTACCAGTGCAAGCAAGCAAAGAAAGGTAATTAATGATAAACATTAGAAAATGTTGGGAGGCATGCTGTGAACCAGAAATTCCTAATTTCTTTGCCTCAGCTGTAGTTAGTCTTATACCATCAAGCTATACTGGTCTCCCTCTGAACGTCCTATAACTGGATGCTGACCCCCTGAGTGTCCCCCACCCCATGCACATCTGGAATGGATGGTACCCACTGTAGGCTTCACAGATCTGAACTAAGGTCTGGATCACACACTCTGGGTAAAACCTGCTCCCAGAGTATCAGTACCCAAAAAAAAGCGACAAGGAAGTGACTTAATCCAGAAGACATATGGGAAACTACAGCTTTACTGCAGGAAAGAGAGGCTGAGAGAGCTGTACTGATGCCTCACAGCAAGGGAGCACTACAGGGCCACAGGATTACAAATACATTGTCCAGAGAAGTTCATAAAGCGATGTAAGACCTGGAGGCTCTGCTTTTCAACACCCACTGAAAACAGGCAGAGCAGTGGCTCTGCAACACATACAGTACGGTACTCACTTCCTTGAAAAAATCTACAAAAGGCTCAGTGGATTTTCCTTCTACCAGTCTTGCACTAGGGAAACTACCAGATGATAACAGACAGCATTGGATATGAATATATTTTGCTTTTGATGCATTCTTCTAAAAAGCTGTGGGAGTTCTTTCTCCTAAAGCAATTATCACTTACCATGTCCATTATCAAATGACCACAAATGAAGCACCTGTCAGCAGACTGCTGGAAACCAGAATACTGCAAAAACAAAAAAGAATTCATTTAAAATTTCACAAGGCCACTCAACCATAAACAACAGTGTACTTTGCGGAGTATTTCTTGCGTATTTGTTATTGGTCCTTTTTCTGTGCTCCTTACACAGAAAATTAAACTTCTCAATGCTTTTTTCATTATATAAAGGTGTGGACATATGACATGCTATCTGATATTCTATCTATACTTTTGACTTCCCAGTTTCAGAAGGAGTACAAGTTCCTGTAACTTCCAAGTCCAAAATTTAAGTTTAATTTAAAGTATAAAAATAAATACCATATATGCACATGCATAAGACTTATTTACATGCTTATACATGCCACATGAATCTACAAGACAAGAACCTACTTTGTTATCACATATTTATGTCATAATATCTGTATATATAGGCCTGAAAAGCCAAATTTTTCTTTGGTTACATGGTTATAATTCTGTTGAAGCTTCTCTGAGGTCAGTGTTACTGTTCCAGTTCCCTGTTAGGACAGCAAATCAAGTTCTGCTGTTTTTGCTGAGATCTATTGGTAAGGAACAGTCTGTCATGTCCATGACATGCACCTTGGGCACAGCACATCATCTGTCTGAATGAAGGAAATGCAAACTTGGAAAATGAAATATTTTAGGTGCATTTAACCCTTTTATATTCATCATATGTAGAACATACCGAGGAGAACAAAGAAGATGAACTTATCTAACAGAAATTCAGGATTCACCAATAAGTAAACAAATACAACTTTTTCAAGTCTCAAGGAAGGCTTTATCTACTGGGACTCAGGGGCAGTTGGGTGTATGGATTTTTATCTGCACCAGCCAAGGAGAGGACTGTGGGGTTGCTTCATGCTTAGGTATACTCACACAGAATGCACTGAGGGCAACAGAAAGATATCCATTAAGATATCCATTAGGTGAAAAAGGAAATTCACCCATTCATTCTTCTGTTGCTGTTCATCTCACTACTGCCTCCTCAGTATGGCCACGGAGACAATTCTTTGAAGGAGCCATCACAACATGTTATGGCTTCAGCTAGAGGTCTGTGCCACAAAACCAAGGCCTCTTGCTCAACTACCCCCAGCAGCACATATGGGCAGCCAGCATGGCTGGGGCTGGGCCAGGGAAAATGCTGGAGCAGAAGGGCCAGGAAGGATGCTGGACCAGAAGTGTGTGACACACAGGTAAAGCTGACAGGCAGAAAGGCTATGAGTCTGTTGGTAATACTGACATGTCTCATTACAAGGGTCAACTGGGTGCTTACCAGGAAGTCTTCTTCACAAAACACCTTTCCATTGACAAAATAAAAGGCTTTTCCTCTCAGCTTTCGACCTAAGGAAAAAAACCACAGAGATAAGATCAGCAGAGAGCAAGGAGAAAATGTGATCAAAACCTGGCTGTTGAGAAGCAAACAACAATGAAGACGTCCAAGGAGAGATGTCACATAGCTGGAAAAGAGCATCTAACCCCAGCATGTGTCTTCCCAGACTCTAGCCTGCCAAACCCTTTTCTACTGGTGGTTGCTGATGAATCCCAATTAGTGGATCTGGACAAAAGTCCCACCTTTGGGTAAGAGGTAGTAGCTTTGCAAGCCTGGACCACCTCCTGGCAGACTACCACATGCTGTAACTCCGGGAAGAGTGAGGGAGGATACACTGACTCATGCTGGAAAACACCCCAGAAAAGGAGCAAGGAGGAAAGAAGAAAGGGCATACATATAGTGACCCACACTTGACTTAATTATTCAAAATGTCACGACCTTGCTGTTTTGCTATGAGCAGCAGCAGCCAGACAAGGCACTGTAATACCTGAGCACTCACTCTGCCCCAGCAGAGCACTCAACAGGCTTCTCTACTACTTACCAGCACATTTGTTACTGCAGTTGCAAACAAAAAGCTTTGAAACTATTAAAAAAAAATTATGAAATCCAAATGTTGTAATCAAGACAAGATGACAAAGTTTTTCCAATAAAGGATTCTATATATGGAGAAGATTTGTATTTACTGCAGCTTTCGTGTTTATGCCTCATCCACCGTCTGTTTTCAGTTCCATATAATCATGGCAATGTTTGCTCACACTGCCATCACTCCTAAACACCTTGCCTTCCCCCATGAAAAATGGTTTTGTTCGTTTATAAAAAGCTGCTCCTACTTCTTTGCAGCCTAGTTTCCCTATTGAGCCCAGGGTTTGAAATGGAAGCCTGTCAGTGGAATGGTTCTGCACTGGAGCCCCAAGTGTGTGCCAGGAGACAGTGCCCAGGGCAGGGGGAACAGCACTGCCTGGGCACAGCTGGAGCAGGACCTGATGCAGGCTGGTTTTGGATACCTGTCAGACACTGCTGGAAGGAAGTAGGGTCTGAGACACTGGGGGCCAGAAGTCTCCTGCTTGACATGCTGAATGTGGCCAGTATCAGCCTTCAGCAAAGAACCACGCTGGCTGCAAGGCTTTAGGGAAAGGAGAAAGCAAAATAAAGCCACTTCAAGAAACAAGTGTTAAGTCTCCTGTGTACGCCAGAGGGCACCTTCAGGCTGGGAAACAACTGCTTACTCATTTCTTCCCTGCTGCTTTCAGCGTCTCTCTGCCCACTTCTGGGATGGACTGCTCCCAGTGTCTCTTCGAGGTGAGGAAGCACTTTCTCATCTTACAATTGGGAAGGTAAGACGCAGGAAAAGCTCACTTCCCCAGGCTGCACTGGGAAATGACCCAGTGGAGCACCTTGCATAATGGAGATGCTCCAGGAAAGCTCCAAAGTTTTGCCAGTGAATTGAGCCAGACCAGCATTTCATTAGCAGCCCTTAGTGCCCTATTCAGGTCTCAGGCAGCAGGGCAAGTGGAAGACACTGGCAAGTGGAAGGGCACTGTGTTTCCTCAAGGAACAAGCCCTGGTTTGCATGTGCAGGAACTTAGTGGTTAAACTGTGGGCATTGCTCAGCTCCGTGTTTACCGGACCAGTGCAGGAGCCAAAAGCATATGGCCCTGTCACAGTCACCATCCCCCATTCTCTTCTAATCCTTGCTAGGGGTAACCATGTAACCTGAAGGTCAGAGATGACCCAGGCCACCAGGCCATCTTTGCACCAATGCAGACATTGGATAGGAAGAAAACCTGACAATCCTGAAAGCATCCCATTTTGATTTTTCTCATTTGCCCTAATGTTGCCAAGGTTGCTGAAACTGAAACAGGACCAAGAGTTCAAAATAGAAAGTGTCTAATCTGGGACATGTAATCTTTGTGGCTCATAACCCAGGGTGTGTACTTGCATGATAATCCCACTTATGTGTCTGCCTGTCCCCAGGTAAGCCTGGTACGCTCGGTAGCAGCTCTAGAGTCACAGTTTCTGAGGAGGGACAGAAGAGGCATGAGAATACTTGAGATTTGCATCACCTTTGTCAAGGGTGGTCCTAACCCTAATGCAGAAGAAAGTGCTCTTGAAAATCCCCCACTGATTGAAATGCAACACTGGGATTTGGCACTCCCAAAAATAACAAACAAACAAAAACATTTAACTTTGGTTTTAAATTACATGGTAGCGAGGGCTCCAGTTCAGTGCAGTGGACAGGTGCCCAAGTGACTTTCCACCTGCATGCAATGTGTCTTCTTAAAGACAAGCTGACAGTGGTGAAGAAAAACACACACATGGGGCCATGCAACGAGAAACACTTCTTTGGATGAAGGCCTGGTGCATGAGTGGTAGACATTTTGAAGAAGGGAAAAGGTTTGGATCACTGCCACAGTGTCATTCTTCCATGATGACAAAAAAAGCATTTACCAGCCATTCTGCACCCAGTGTATTTTTAACATGGTGACATTACAGGTTAAGATTGATGGCAACAGACCTCCAGTGAAGGTGCCATAACCAGCATGCTATGTCTGGGCTTCTGCTGTAAGCTCATTCAGCAGAGGGATAAACCTTTTATAAAGGATTTATAATTTGGCTGTTGGCATTACACAAGCCCCTGAAGAAGAGCTGCTGACACCAAGAGCACTTTGAGGCAGGACAGGGATGATTTAATTACTTTTGTAAGGGAAGAGGTAAGCATTTTAACTACTTTTAGTTCTCCATGACTCTCTTTAAGCTCCTGGCAGAAATGCAAAAGGAAATTAGCAAAAACCATAAGCAACCAGGTGCTCCTGCAGCCACTGTGGGAGTGGTTCATGCTAACACAGCCCATTTCTTCCCTGCTGCTCTCAACTTCTCCCTGTGCACTTCTGGGATGGACTTCTCCCAGTGTCTCTTTAAGATGAAGAAGCACTTTCTCATCATACAATTGGGAAGGCAAGATACAGGAAAAGCTCACTTCCCCAGGCTGCACTGGGGACTGTCCTGGTGGGGCTGGGAAATGCACGTTCTTGCTGCAGCCACACCAGTAAAACAAACAGCACTGGGACTGCCTCATAGTGCAGAGCAGGGTGGCAGTGACTTCTGTCCCTGCACTGAGCTCCCTGCCGTGGGATAGTGCCTTAAACTAAACCAGTTCCTCTCAAAAGCAGTACTTCTGACTGTGCCTCCAGAGGCTGGCACAGGTTTCACTTGAGCATAGAGATGCTGTTTTATTTTCACCAAAAGGAAGGACTGAGAAGTTAATTGGCATATAAAGAATCACATATTGATAACTGCCTACTTTCAATATATATCATGATGAAACACCCTTTGACAAATCCAGGAATATTTAATGCATGGCTTGCTGCTTTCAGGATCAATTGTTCTACTACATGTCTTATGCTGCTGGCTCCTGACTGTATTTCACTTTCACTTCACCCTGCATTTAACTAATCTCACATCTGAAAAGATTCAGACAATGAAAATTATTTGGCATTTCAACCTTACTGTCTTCACTTGTTTTTACAAGGTATGTTGTTCATCTCTCTGACAGGAAGTTTGAGCTTTTATGTACAGCTCATGCCTCACATGTCTGTCTAATCTGTTTACCTGTGGACCTTCAGTACGACCTCGAGGTCATTTCAGCACCAATTTCAAGTTTAGTCACTAGTGCCTTTGTGCTAAAATCAACACACTTTCCTTTGCAGGTGATAATAGGCATACCATCAGGCTGCACTCCCAGGATGCCAGTGCTTTTGTCCACTGTTTTCTCAAATGATGGCTCTCCTTTTGAAGACCACGAAGAGAGAGTTTAATCAGGGACTTGCAATGTCCTTGGCAAGGAAGATCTTGAGAGATGCATCATTTGCTTCCTAAGGATTTGGACTTAACTTTCTTTTCTGAAGTTGCTTTCCCATTATTTATTAAAAACGATGGGGTCACAAACCCACGTTCAAAGACAAGAGATAGCTCATCAATGAATACAATGGAACAGGGCCATGTCTGGATCCCAGGGCTCTACAGGAATGCACAACCAGCGTTGCTGCATTGCTGGAGAGGCAGTGTGTGGGCTTATCTAAGCACCATGGAACTCCCTGTGATATCTGCACAGCAGAGGGGCAAAAATCACTGCTGACTGGCAGCCTTCTTCTGGGTCCCTTCCACACCGACAGCCCAGAGCCTCTGACATTACAAAAATCAGTGCTTTTTCAAATACCACAGTTGTAAAATAAATTTGGATATGTGGTTACTAATGGCACATTAAATTCAGCCAGTACATGTGTTTTGGGAGCCCTCTGTGGACACTCTGCTGATAGGCAGTATGGTGTCCTACCATGTGCAGCAGACTAGGTCAGGGATCAGACAGCTCTGTTTAATTTCTGCTACCTGTCCCATTTCTCTTGGCCACCTTTAAAGCCGATGCAGCACTGAGGCTGACACAGAAGCGTCAGTATTTTCAATCTGCTCTAGAACTGACCTGCATGAAAGGGTCACTTCAATGCCTGTACATCCTCCAAATCAGGTAAATGGCAGATACCCCAGGACAGACCAAAGTCTCGCTGAAACCGAGGGCAGGAGGATAGGATATTTCTGAGAAGTAACTCCATTACTATGTAAGATGTTCAGTCTCTCTCAACTACACCAGCTGTATGGTAAGATTGCAAAGCATACGCTCTGTGCTCTCACCATACATTTGAAGCAGTAGGGAAAAAAAAACACAAACCCAGGCAAAAAAATCTCAAAACTATCAGATGATCAGATGCCTGAAAGCAAAAAACATGCAATACATGCATGTAAGAAAGGTCAGCAAGAAAGGTGAGCTGCCTCTAATGGCAATACATCCACAGGTGAGGACAGAAATAGATCCCCAGACAGAAACATCTCAAAAATACAGCACACCACACAACTGAGCAACATCTCTCTTTTGCCATCAGGCAAACTGCAAGAACATATTCAAGAGTTCTTCTTTTTAGGAAAAACCCCTAGAAGTCAAAATTCAGAGGTAAAATACAGTCACCTGGGGACAAAGCAGTGCTTTTGAACCAGATAGTCCCTGCTCAGTAACTGGTTTTCATCCCAGTTCTCAGACACTCTGCATCATTCTGGAGACTGCTTCCCTGTTCTCCAAAACACACCAAAACCAGGGGGTTGGCAAGAGCTGGCCTCCCACTCTATCACCCAGTGACTCATCGAAACACACAGAGCCTCAGAGGAGGAAGGAGGGGGAGGCAATCTCTGTGACCTCAGTGAATGTAACTGTGTGTTGAAACTACATGAGAGAGTAATTTTTAAATTTCTCTGGCTATGGAAAGGGCCTCTGTGCTCATTAAAACATTGTAAGAGACTCTCTAAAATCTTTACAGCACTAATTAATCCTATGCCTGTTCTTCACAGAAAACAGCACTTTGAAGATAATGTTATAAAATGGAAGGACTAGAAGGACTGGAAATTTATTCCACTGAAGATTTCAACGTTTTTTTCCCTCCTCACATTGTCCTAATGATTTCAGACTTTCACCCAGCACTGAAACACATGCTATTGACTGAAACCACTATTACACTGATAAATCTCTGACTGTATCCATCCCCTTGAGGAGCTGAACATCTGCACCTTTCCATCAAGGATATCTACTGAGGACACCTGATCCATTCCAAAGCCCCTTTGGCTCAGGCCTCATATCACTACTGCCCTGAAATCTAGCCAGGAGAGAAATAAGTACTGTCACCTTACTGTAAAAGCTGCCCTGGCTTTTCTCATCTAAAGCAAGCACTTCTTGTGACAAACAACAGGATTTTTCACCAGTGAGCTGAGACTGAAAACAAAAAGTCAGCAAGAACAGCAATTTAGACTGAAGCAGAAAAATGTACTGATGAATTGCCTGACCCCTACACTGTAAATCCAAGCCCACCTGAATCTTTTCTGACATGACTTTTTGCTAAAAATTTATATTGTTTACTATGTAGACTCTGGCATGATAATTTTACCTAAGGGATGCTGAGGATGGATTACTGGCAATGCTTTGCACTCTCCACTCTGCAGATTTGCACATTTTTAAGCAAGTTGATTGGTATGGTAGGTTTTTTCCCAACTATAGGCATTAAGTTCTGCCTTCACTAGAAGAGATGGCAGTTTCTGCATCTGAAGATAACCATACACATATAAGTGGCCGTGTGTATTATTGTCGCTTTAAAAGAAGGGATGGGACTGCGATGGTGCTAAGGATGATTAAAAGTTTCGAAATACATCACACTCAAGGCATGAGATTTAGAGAAGCAAGAATTCAGCCATAGCTCAAAAAGTAGTCATGGGATACTTCGTTACAAAGCAATACATAACATTTTAGTCCAATAGAAAGTTGCTACAAATTAGATTTTGCTTTTCTGACCTATCACCTTCACTTAATTTTGCTGCCCTGAGTATGCTTTTATCCAACGAGTTACTGTTGCATGTACACACAGAGGCCTCTATTACAACACCTAAACTCTTAATTTACTCTGTACAATTCCACTACTACACTATAAAACTCTTTATCATCTTATCTAATACAGTTTCTTACTTAAGGCATATTCTTACTTACAACTATAGAAACAAAAGACTATAATTTTTTTCTGTTTAATATCTGTGTACTTCCATTTTTACATTAATCCAATCTTTTTCCAAAGCTGCAAATCATACTCTATTATCTGTGGAAGTTTTTGCCTTTCTGTTTCCCACAGAGAAACTCACTTGGCAAGGCTGACTATCCTGCTGTCTGGGATTAAGTCACATGGGTAGAAAAAGATGACTTTCTGCTTTTGAAGTTATTTAACAGTGCAAATAAAAACCATGGCCTTCTTTTTCTAGGAGTTACACACCAATACAGGACAAGTTTATTTAACATAACTAGCCCAAAGACGCCAAGAGCTGCATTGCTCTAAGTAGCCATGCTTAGCTACCTAGTTTAGTACGGCAATTTCACGATTATAAGCCGCACCATTTTGACTAAAATTTTGGGCCGAACCCGAAGTGCAGCTTGTAATCAGGTGCGGCTTATATATGGACAAAGAATGAAAAGTTGCTGTTTCAGTTTGGAGGACAGGTGTCTGCTGAGAAAGGCAG
>PYHW01009662.1:1122304-1141662 GCA_013186435.1 Turdus rufiventris | reverse complement strand
TCAGCAGACACCTGTCCTCCAAACTGAAACAGCAACTTTTCATTCTTTGTCCATATATAAGCCGCACCTGATTACAAGCCGCACTTTGAGATCGGCCCAAAATTTTAGTCAAAATGGTGCGGCTTGTATTCATGAAATTACTGTAATTTGTAAGGTCTCCTTACTACCTAAATGGTAAAAGTCAACATATGGGGACACAAGTATCTTTCTTGTTCTGAAGAGGTATATAGTAGTGATTTAATTTAATCTTGTTAACGTGTAACAAACCATTTGATAGCAACAACATTTTGTCCAATAAGCTACAAAAAAACCTCAAACCCCAAGGCGGAAATAGACACCCTGAGATTGCAGTAAATAGCTCAAGGCCTTTGGAGGCAGGGTTTTTTTTAACCTACTTTTGTGGCTCTCCTGTAAAGCAAATATCATTTATTACTAATCCTGCAGAAAGAGTCTGAAGTTTTTTTCCTCTCCCTCTCTGCAAAAGGCTTGTTTGTGCCTCTGTCCTGTAACAAACAAGAAGATAAATGAGAAATTTATGCCAAAGTAATAATTCTAAATCTGTTGTTTTGACCTCGAAGCCAAATTTTCTGCATTACATGGCATTGGTTCAGATAAGACAGTACATTTTTTCCCTGCCAACTGAACCCTGTAGTGTATCCGTAGCCCTGTGCAACAAACTGCTCTATCATTTATCTCTGAACATATGTGTATTGGGACACAGAGGGTGAAGGAAATTTGGCACTATGAGGTATCACACCCCCGCCACATAACCCCTTGCTTCTTAGAGCCTCTTAATTTTCTATGTCGGGGAAACCAATACACACTTGGACACAAATCCAGCTAGGAGCAAAATTAGAAATCCTTGCTAAAATGAAAACAGCAGGACAGTGGTTATAAATATCTGGAGGACAATATGCTTTACCTTAATAGGTAATTTTCTATTTTTTATTTATTGGAGTGGGAGATATTCAGTGTTCCACCAGAGAAGAAATTTTAGGATTGAAATCAGGAGCAACCTTGACTTCTCAAAGTCAAGTTTGTACTGGACGGTGTCCAAGATGAACTCCACTTGACCTTAAAAGCACTACAGTAATTTCACGATTACGAGCTGCACCGATTATAAGCTGCACTTCCGGGGTGTCGGTAATGTTTCATTTTTCCTCCATATACAAGCTGCATGAGATTGTAAGCTGCACTTTCATTCACAGCAAGGATCCCTGTGCAACTTTCACCAAGTGGCCAATTAGTAACACAATCGTGGGAACGTGGGGTTTACTGGCTCGGGGCCGTGCAGGCTCAGCCTGGCACCACACCGCTACCGTGGAGCTGCCCCGGCCCGGCCTGGCTCCTGCCTCCTCACCAGGGAACAGCCCCGGCCCGGCTCGGCTCCCCCCTCCACCACCGTGGAGCTGCCCCGGTCCGCTCGGCCCCGCCGCCATGGACCTGCCCTGGCCTGGCATGGCTCCCCCCTCCCCCGCAGGCCCTGGCCCCGCTCCCCCGTGGCCGCCAGGGGTGACCCTGGCCCTGCTCAGGGCCGCGCAGGCTCGGCTTGGCTCAGGGCTGCTGCGTGCTCGCATTTCCGGTTGGCAAATTTCTGAATTTTTTTTCATATATTAGCCACTCTGGAATAGAACCCGCACTTCCGGGTACAGAGCAAAACTTTAGTCAAAATAGTGCGGCTTATAATCGTGAAGTTACTGTACTTACTTTTCAGCTAGAAACCAGTGTTTTCACCTAGCAAGATGTGCTTTGCAGCTAGAAGACAGCACCAAATAAATATTTATTTTTCTGACATACAGATATGGTCTCATCACATTTACTGCAGTGATGCAGGTGACAGAAAGTCTATAGAGGGGCATATGTCCTCTCTGAGTGAACAACAGAGTGTGTGCCCTTCATTCCCACAGCAACTGATGGTCTGTGGGGCTGGGAAGTTACTTTGTGAAAGGGGGGATTCCCCTCAAGTAGGTTTCCTTCCTGAGTGCAGGGCAGGACATCCTGTACCTCCTCAGGCAGCATCAGGCAGGCAGCTGCAGGGCAGAGGCTTGACGAATTAGAAAGTCAGCTCAGCACAGGTCAGGCCACAAAGCCCAGGAGCAAGCGTCTGGTGCACGAAGGTCCTACAGACCACAGGGGCAGTGCAGGAAACCACCCCCTGCACTGAAGGGTTTCTTGCAAACCCTGCTGCTTGTAGAGGTCTGTGCGCATGAGGGAAAACACCACTATGGTGGGGGCCTCCCTCTGGCACCACTCTTTTTGGAGTGCTAGGAATCCCATGCCACCACACACCTTCCCCTCCATCCATCCATGCCATCCTGGAAGCTGCCACTGCCTCCAGTTTCCATTTTAGTATGGCCAATGCCACAATGGGAAGGACTTCAGTTTTCATGAGTACTCTCCTAAATATAACAAGCTGAATTAGGCTCTCACTTATATGCCCATGACATGCACTCCCCTTTTTTATCTTGTTTTGAAATAGTCTTTTCTACTGAGAGAAATATCATTATTGCTCCCACACCCCTTTCTTTCCTGCCTCCCCTTATCATTTTCACTAGCCTAGTTTCTTAATTTTACTTTCAGTTTGAAACCCTTTGCCCCAGCACATCTACTCAGCACATTTCTCAGTTACAGCCTAGGTAAAAGAGAAAATGAGCTTCATTTTGTTAAACTTGGCTTCTTTCCATCTTTCTAAGGCTCACCTGACATTCACACCTTTTCATCTTGCACTGGAAACATTTGGAAAGGGTTGACTTTTAGAATAAGCAGCAAATAGCTATTCTTTCAACCCTCACCAACCCATCTCATTAGAAATGGGATTAAGCTAATTTTTAACCAAACACAGACAAACAAACAGCCATAACCACTGACACCTCTGCAACCACAACTACGTTTCTAGCACTGGTCTCCAAATAAAGATTGCAAAATTCATTTTAAAGGGAGGATCAAAAGTGTTTCTTTCTAAAGCACCAGTTGCATGGTAGTAATTTCAGAAATTTAAGACAGCTCAAACCTGCTGCTGGATTATTTTTAATAGAAGCTTCGGGTGCAAGGGCAGTTGAGAGACTGGCTGGCCCTAGAGGGTGAGAGGTAACTGAATTGAAGCCCTGGCTGCAGTCAGGAATACTCTCCATAGAAGAAGATTAATTAATTTCAAACTAATTTATAAGAAAAGACAGAAGAATGAGCAGCTGACTTCTGAGCCTCTAGGAAACTGTCACTATGTGCAAAAACCACTTACTCTTTTCAGTTTTCCTATTTTCAGTCAGATGATGGTGAAATGCTATACTAAAAACATAGGTGAGGCAGGACAGCTGGAGTAGAACAGCTAGGAAATGGGGATAGTTCAAGGCTTAGCTATTATTAAAAACCATATACATCTTTCTATATTTATTCCAACTTTACACCTCCAAATAAAACACACGCAGTCCTGATGACTTTATAACTCTAAATACAGCTCAGGAGGAAAAACCCTCAGTCTCATCTGGGAAAACCAAACTCATATATAGAAAAGCAGCAGAAGATTATTATTTTTTTGGCACTATATATACAGCTACACTTCTAAAAATACACTGCTAGCACTGGAGTTAAACATAATACAACAGAAAAACCACTGTCTTACAAATACAACCATGATTTAAAATCAAGGGGCCAGTTCTTCACTCCAGCTCCATCACAGACCTCACTGAAAAACTGTGTAGGAGGATCCATACATTGCTGTACGCCCCACCAAGCTCCAGATGTGGGTCTGGCAAAGTGACCCACAGGGAGCTCAGCAGGGCTAGCTGAATCATTTACTCTGCTTCTTGGGTAGATTTCACAAGACTTATCTCTGCTCCCAGCCTGATACCTCTGCACAGTAACCAGTTCCCTCCCTGCAAAAACCATACACCAAGCTGGCAGAGACATGCCATTTATCTCAGGGCATGGCTGCATTTCTTTGGAGAAAGAGCAAGCAAGATATGTAACCTGGGTCATTCATGCACTTACATGCTTCGACTGGAGGTATTTCAGAGGTACAAAATTATTTTAGCAAGTTAAAGATAATGCATGCAGTGAAAACACTGTCACTGGATTTACCCTGCAGCAGCTCCATCTGAAAAGTAAAGCCTGCTAAGACAAAAAACATGCCAGGTAAGACTCTTCACTGTCACTTTGAAAAAATACTCTTGTATGAAAATGTGGCTATAACTGAGAGGCAGAAGAATGAAAACAACCATCCCCCATATCAGAAGGCAGAAGCCTGACACAATCCAAAATATCTTTTCTACATGCCTTGCAACAATCCATTCAAAAACAAACAGCAAGCACCACCACCACCAAGTCATACAGCTGCAGCTGACTCCAGCTGGGAGATTAATTAACCAATTGATTATTTAATTAAATTATTTAATTAATAATTTCTTTTCTTCCCCTTTTACACCAGAAAAATGTTAAGCCCGAAGAGTCTGGTGCAAGGCCTGGCACCAGTATCAGACCAGGCCAGGGATACTCACTGCAAGCTCCACAGGTGAAACAGCTGTCATGGTAGAGGTTGCCCATGGCCTGGCAAGCCTGGTTTGCTCCATACACGCCCTTGCTGCATTTCACGCAGGTACCTGGGAGAGAGAAGAGAGGTCACACGTGGGACCTGACGGGGTGGCTGGGGACACTGGTTGGGTGACAATACATGTAAGCTGAACACTGAACAGCTTAGGACCATGTGGTTCACTGAAGTCACAAGATGTAGGTGACATCACCATCACCTGCCCTGAGAGATGCTGTTAACAGTGGTCATGAAAGCCATCGAACCTTCACAGTGAAAGCCTTCTGCAAAAAAATAAACTGCACAAGAACAGTCATGTCCAGGTACAGTGACATCTCCTTCCTTCTCCCATCCTTTCTGACAACCTTTATATACATCTAAACCTACTCAAGGACCCTCACAAATGCAGTGAGTATCAGTAAGTCATGCTCAGAGCTCTACACAGACCAATAGTTTCTGCCACTCACTGTATAAGCTTATTGGTTGCAACTGACGTGAGGAAAACAGTTCTTCACTTAGCTCCTTTAAATCATCCATTTCAGACCCCAGTTGTACCTGCTGAAGGCCCTAATGTTTTCCCAATGAAACAGAGCTAGACCACCTGACACCTACCTCTCTTAAGAAGGAAATGGCACATCAAGCCAGTTTACTTACTTCAGGCATTACCCTGTGATTGTGACAGGCTGTTTTTAAAGCAGCATCACTCTAACTACCTCCACCTGAGAAACTTGCATCTCTGTTTAGGCAAATAAATGAAAAAGGGGCAGTGTGAAGGAAAAACAGATTATGTGTTTCTGTCTCTGGTTTGTAGTGGTTCTAATGTGATTTCACTACCCAGCCCTATTAATCCTGGCTCTTAAAATCCCTGGTCAAGGGACTGTGAGTCACACCTCATTCCTACTGGCCTAGGAGGAGGAACAGCATCATCTTGCTGGAGATCCTTAGTTATGCTAAGGATAGTAAACAAAATTTCACTTCTTCTGGGGCACTGCAAGCTCCAGAGTAATTGAAAAAGTCTAGAGAAAGCTAGGAAGATATCCATTGTACTTACAACAGTGTTGAAAAGTAACTCAACTCCAGCAGCACCAGGCTTGCAATGCTTGGGTGAGTAACAACTTCTTGCAGCCAATAGCCATGGTGGTCAGTTTTTACACTACAGGGATAAAAGCACTCAGGAGTCCTTTGCAGTAGCACACATGTGGCTGCTAAAAAGCAGACACTTGTTTTTCCCAGGTTTTTGCAGAGCAGACCTGGCTCTCTGTGCTGCAGCTGTCTGCGCGCATTCAACCAGCATGTTGAAAGCCGCCCTATTGCTGCGCCGAGCCCCACTGCACTCAGAGCCAAAGTCCACACTGACACAAACCTGGAGAGAAGGCTGCAAAGAATAATTAGTTACTTTGTTTTGTCCAAATCCTATACAAACTGAAATGCTCACTTGGCTGTGGGCCCACCCCAGCACTCAGGCTGCTACCAAGCGAGCAAAACTTTCTGGTTCTTTTTGAACTGACCGGGTTTATCTCATTTATTGAAAGAAACATTTTAAGGAAGATAAATTCTACAGGCATTAGAAAAAAAGATTAAAAAAAAAAAACAAAACAAAGGTCAAAGCAAAGATAAGAAAAAATTGGCTTTTCAAATGGATGTGCTCTCCCAGGAATGCACACATTCAGCAGCAGCCTGAATTTCTGTGCAATGATTTGACACAAGAGCTAATGACTCAAAATTCCCTCTTGAGTACAGCAGTGGTGAGAAAAAAGTTCTGAGAGCAGAAAACCTGCCAAACCTGCCAATTTTCCACGACACCCACCAGGCTTTCCACAGAGCCAACGTATTTATTGCACTGCAAGTGCTGCATTTTCCCCTTCTCCATGCCAATGAGTGGCTGCTCCAGAAAACTTCACCAGCATGCTCCAATCTCCTCCTTTCCACAAAGCAGCTGGATGACACTGACTGTGGATGAGCAGCAAGAAGAAGCAGGAGGCAGAAGGCACAGCAGCTGAGTGCAGGCACAGTGCCCAGTAAAGATGCTGGTAGGCATAAGCCACTATTAAGTAGGCTAAGGCAAACCCTATGGAGGGCAGAAATTGTCTCTGCCATCTCCTGTCTCTTCCATTACGCTTCAGAGCACAGGTATTGCTCCTCTGAGCTCACAACAGGACACACCCTGCAGGAGTTGTCAAGGCTCTCTCATCTGTACCAAAACCTTCCTCCACCTCCCACCCCCCAACTTCTCCAACCACCCTTCCAGCTTCCTTTCAGTCCATGCTCCATTTCACCCCAAATTAACCCATTCACCTACTTCTTTCCATATTTAGGCCCCTAAAACATGGAAAATAAAGTCATGGAATGAAAGGGCTTTTAAAATAAATTGACAATGTTTTCTATAAAAACCGTAATGTGCTAAATTACTCAACTATGTAATAACTAGACATGCTATAAATATTCATACATATCCTGTGCCAAGGTTGACAATTGATAAATGGCATTATGGCACATTTTAATCTAGTTTATGTCGTTACATGTATCTGCTAAATCTTACTTGAAAGACTATTAAATCTCAGTAGTAAGTGAAATTACCCTCTAAATAAGTCTTTGCTCTTGCCAGATATAACATTCCAAAGTATTTTAATAAATATACTTGAGCCTTCATCTCTGACACTCAGCACACCTGGCCTGAGAGAGGGGGGAAAAAAGTGATTTTTATTGATTTTTCCTTTCCACTTTTTTTTTTCCCATTCACTCCCTGCTGTGACAACGATCCTGATCTTTTGGCTTAGGCTAAGCAAGGAAAAAGCAAGGAAAATCCTGTTGCTGACAGTAGCCAGTCGCTGAGCTCAGCAGCCCGTGTGCAAAGCCAGCTGATGGAAACCAGTGCAACCGGGGCCACCTCCAATCTCATCCCGCTGCAAAACAGGCTCTGCGCTCTGCTCCACACTAGCTCTGACGGCTTTTTCCTGAAACAGTGCTGACTGTGCTTTCTGCTGGTGTTAAAATGTCAGCAGCATCACTCCAGCCCCACATGCCATTGACACTAGTCAGCAGTTCTGGGTAATTTTCTTGGCATGGAGTGGTTTTTAGCTAAAACTTATGTCCTCATTGTGAAGCACAGAGACCTTGACTAGCCACAGTTCAGCAAGATCCCTGATTCCTGTGCTTGGTACCTTTGCAGCTTGTAACAAGTGTTTATGGAAGCACCAGTCCCAGCAGACATCCCCTCTGAAATTATGGTTTTTAAGATTAGACAACGTTATTAAGAAGAAATGACAGATTTCTCTTTTACCACCAGGATGACAAACCCAAACCACCATACATGCACAGCACCACTGAATTCATGCCTGAGCACAAAGGCAGAATGGTAGCCAGATTTGGGAAGGGAAAGGAATGGAAATAGCTGATTTTGGTTCAATTTCTGCCGGCAAGGCAGCTGTCCCCGGACAACAAAGAAATCTCTGTTCCCTCTCGCATCATGCAGCAAGCAACCGCCTGCACTGCAGCTGAGAGTCTGAACAAAGGGACCTTTGGAACAGAGCTGGGACTGAAAACGTGCCCTGTAAACCACTTCCTGGCACTTGCCACACTCTATCTCAGGACTGCAGGCCAGGAGGGCTGTCACCAGGAACAGCCTCGGCTCACGTGATCCAACAGGTTGGATGCAGACCTCAAGGGCTGTGAGAAATGAAAGTGAACCTGGTGCTCAGACTGAAATGTCAGTCCCACCCTCAAAATTCAACAAGTGCATTTCCATTTGCCACCAGACTCAAAGCCCCTGGAGATAATTTTTTCCTCCAAGTGTTGCTACTTCACACTCACCAGAAGGAGTTTAGTTACTTACTGTATCCGGCTCACTAAAAATTCAACACAAGCCATGCTGAACAGAAGCAATTTCTGGGAGTAGGACTTATTTACACATTTCAGACCAAGATCACAGCTCGTCCAACAGCATCCCTATTTTCAGCAGCACCTCCCTTCTCAGCAACACACAGCACAGCCAAGATTTCCTACACATGCTCCTGGTTGGGTTTACTAATGTTGTCACTCCATTTTGAACAGCCAAATGTGACAGTGCTTCAATGGTGAGATTTCTTTGCCATGCCAATTTGGTCCCAGGTAAGAGGAATGCAGGAGCAGGATGATTCTGGTGGTGTGGGTCTGCTTATCTGGCTAATCCAGAAACATCAAGTGTATCCTACTCCTTCCACATATTCTGTGCAAGCCACATTTTCACAATCAGATTGACTCTTGTACATCAGATGTAACTGTTTTTTGCCCCCTCCTTACAGGAGGCTGGATTTATGCTGAAGAACCTCCAGCTGAACTTAGAAGAACCCCTCCCAGAGTCTTTGCACCCCTGGGATTCCCATCTGTCCACATAGGCACATACTTAACCCAGAAGCAGACCCTGATGCCTCTTGGCAGAAGCTGTATCTTCACAAGGGTCCTCCCCATTAGAATTCTTCTTGACACTGACAGGGAAGACCCTGCACAAGTACAGCTGCTGTATCTTCAACCCACCTATTTATCCCAGGAGAACGAAGCCCTCCATTTGTGTTTGCACACGTTTCAAAGACTGTCTGCTGAGAAAAGCCTTCACCCTGTCATATATGATGTGATGCTCTCCTGGTTTTACTTTAGAATTTCTCTGGAACTTGAACCCACCTTCCTGTGGTGCAATTCCTACATCAAACTCTAAATTAGACAGATTGCATGCCTTGCTATACTGCTTATTCACTACTGAGCAGTAACTCTTGCTGAAGAGGTGATTTAAAGAAGATCTGGAGGAGCAGGTGAGATTGAGCGCCTGGAAAATCTGGCAGATTGGTTCCATTCATCGCTCAGTGACTAGGTTATCAGTATAAAGACGGACAGGTATGCCCTGACCAGAGAACCACAGTGCTGGTAAACATAAGTTTTCTTTTCCATGCCTTGTTCTTGACCCCTGATCTTGCTGCACACCTTCATGTACATGCTGCCAGTGAAGGACAGAAAAATGTCATCAAACTCACGTTACTGACATTTTAAATACCTTGCAGTGATGTCAGAGATTATGATAACTCCAGTCCACATGAATGAGGCTCCTTATTCCTTTCAGTTCCCACTCCTGCTATACCCTGGCTGAAAGACTGATTGCTCCTCTGCCTCAACTCATTGCTTTTTCTTTCCTTTTGGTAGATTTTTCCTTAGCTTGCAAACCCAGCTGAGCTCCCAAGAGGAAGGGAGGAGAAGCACATACTGCTGTAATCTTGAGGAGCCATATTCCAGGCCAATATTTATTTGCTTGGTTTCTTGCAGCAAGATAAGCTTTGCAATCTGCACACACCCACTACCTCAAGTGCTGTGATCCTTCCAGCTTTCCTTATTCCACCAGGACCTGTCTCTCCCTGCTTCCCCCTCCCCTCTGCTGCAGGCAGGTGTCTCTTTTCAGCTTTGGTACTCTCCCAGGAGAAGGTAGTAAAGGATGCCTCTGCTCATTCCCAGTGGAAATGGCATTATCATCATCACCCACAGACAAAACAGACTCAGAGGAACTTCCATATTAATCAGAAATTCTCCACTAGTCAGCCCTGAGCTTACCTTTGCTGCGCACCAAGTGTCCTGGTGTCGACCATCACCAGGTGTGTAAAATCCCCAGGTGTGTACAGCCCCAAAGTTAAAAGAATTGTAGTTTCAGCAGTGTTTCAGTTCACTGTGAACTACACTTCCAAAGAACAGTGCTGGCTTTTGAGCTGCTCACACCCATTCAGAGGTCCTGGGCTTCCAGGTCTCCATAGAACTCAGCGATTCAGATACTGCTCTGCTTTTATCAAGAGGAAAAAAAATCTGCAGACTTTCCTATGAGATATTCTCTGCCTGATGCTGGGAAGCATCCCAGCTTTTCACTGCAAAACAAGATGCCCGGGGCTCTCCTTAAACACCTGCAGCTTACCAGCTCAGCTGTAAATAGCACGGAAGCCAGAATACAACAGCTAACAAATATTTATAACACGAAAACTATTCATAAAAATGGTTTTATTAAAAGCTCTTGGTAAGAGTGTAGATAATATCATCAGGTGGATATTTCCATCTAGCTGTATGAAAAAAGCACTGGTAAAAATGTGATGCTACATGTTACACCTCTAAAAGCATCCATCTGTGCCTGCAGACCAAGGCACTGCATCCTAAAACAAGTAGTCAAACCTCCCTGGAGACCCCAGCATACCTCAGACCCCTCCTCTACCAAGCCACTCCCAGGCAGTGCAGGCAGATGCTCGGTTTGGTTGTACATCTGTCTTACCTGAAAACCCATCAGGCACCTTCAGTCTTTGGGATAGTGTCGCTTCATCTAACCCTAAACACTTGGGTGGTGCTAGCAAAGGATTTGCAACTCCCCTCATCACTCCTATTTAATCTTCTGTCACCAAGAGGAGATGAAGGCTGATGCACCCAAAGGAATGCCATGGGAAATCAGTGGGATTTGGGCGTCTCACTCCTGAATGTTCCCTGGAAATAGTACACCAAAACCTATACACAACTTAAGCTGGCTTCCAGCAACACCTCCCAGGGACACAGGGGGCCCTTCTCTACTGCATGGGAACCAGCCTCTGTAGGAAGCAATTTCAGCTTTTCCTTCCCCAAGCAAAAAGACCTGGGTGATACCAGAGACTCCCTATGGCCTCCTTGACAGCCCACAATCAAATCAGCACTTCAAAAGCCTCTTGGAGAACCTAAATTCTCCAGAGACGTGTAGCCCATGCAGCTCACACATAGGTCACTACTTAAAAAAAAAAAAAAAAAAAGGGAAAAAACAAAGAAAGAATTCTTGGCTTTGCATCTTTCTTTCCTTGCACTTATTATACCTACTCTGAGCAGACAAAAGCATTTTGTACAGCAAGTTGGTGTTGACAGATAACCAGACTGCTGTTCCTCAGCACAGCATCCTACCTGTATTTTGCACAGTCCCTGGCTTATCCTTTCCTAGGCCTTCACTTACAAGCACGCATTTTCACATAGTGAAGGAGAAAGCTGCTCCTTTACTATGATCAGAATTAATTGTTCTTTATAAATATCTGGTCCTGACTGAGACAGACTGAAGGACAGTATGTTAACCTGACAGACAGACCCATCTTCAAAAACATCCCCTTGTTACAAAACAGCACAAAAATTAGGAGAACTGAAAATATTTTTTATAAAATACTTTGGTCATTTGTACTATAGTCCTGGTTTCATTTCCTGCCTCTGATGAACTTCAAAGCTGCTGCAATAGACTTCTATTCACTAGGGAAAAAGTCTGCAACAAAACAAACTATTGATAATTTTTATCAGTATTGCCTAGGACTGTTTATTTTACATCCTAAAGTTTGGTAGCTTGAGAGAAGGGCATAGCAAAAAATAATTGAGAAGGCCAGTTGTGCCCTTTATTCCTTCAAAGAAAGTAAGGTAACTGCTAAAAATGAAAATAAAAGTGAAAAAGAGAGGGAGAAGAGGAGGCCCAGAATTAAAATACCTCAGTACTTGCTCTTTCCTGTTCCTTGGTCCTCAGCAGAGCAGATCTGCTGAAATTTTGCCTGAACCTGAGCTGAGGCTCCACAAAACTTTACTTTTCCCTCTGCTGAGACTGCATAATTTCTTTTTTCCCCCTCTCACTCTCCTTCTTCCCAAATTTCTCAGACATCACATCCTGGTGCAAAATCTCCAGGCAGGAGGATGTCAAAACACCTCACTGGGTATCAGTCAGCCTCCATGTCTTCTTCCTCACTGGGGCTCACTCTGATCAGTTGGGCTCTCTATGTTGCAAAAAATACTTGTGCTTCATTATAAATCTCCCACAGGACAAAAAGTCTCCTGCCTCACATCCTTATTTTGTGACAAAAATGTAAAAGTAATCATACCATCAACTGGGTTCCTCTGCCTCCCAAGCCCATCCCCAAGCACATTTTGGATGAGGTATGATCCAGCCAGTTTACATGCACTGCAAGAAGATACAGCCAGGGTCTGTTGGGGAGACCCCTCACACCTCTCCAGTGGAGCTGAATGTCACCTCCAGAAAAACATTCCCATTTTTGAGCACCACCTCCCACGAGCCTGCTGTCCCAATCCCATCTCTGTTATCAGCTCCTTGCCATGGCATTCAACCCCCCACCAACGAGGCTCCTTGTGCTCATTCAAACCCTGTGTTTCCTGCACGGTATGGAAAGTGCCAAAACTTGTTTCCAGGCCAAAACACTCCGAGTAGAGTAGCTCAACACATGACTTTTCTGCAACAGGATAAAAAATGCCCCTGTCCTGCCACAGGGCTTAATCCAGACTCGGATACCAAGATAAACAACCCTGGCACAGCCCTCTGCGGGCAAGTCCCCCTGCCTGCTGCCAAGAAACACGCTTTGTTATGCAATCTGCAGCTGAGGACTCGGTGGTCCCTCCAGCTACACCCCCAGAGCTCAGTGTGAAGCTCTTGTGTGGCTCAGACCACCACTGAGCCACTCACCGACCCCACCAGACAGGACCCTGTGTATGACAGCATACAGCTGCACTGCATCAGCACCTGTGCAGGCTGAGACGCAAACTGTTCCTCAGCACCAGGCTGAAGAGTTTAATCTGACCCTGTTCTACTTCTGCGACTGCGTGTCTGAAATGTTGAGGAAAATCCACACACTTGGCTTGCTTCTCTTGTTTCTTCAGTTAACCATGTAGTTTCCCTCTCCCAAAAGCTGAGCTATCTTATCTGCAGATAAATTGTGAAGTGGCACAGCAGGGAAAGGAAACACGCAATTTGCCCTGACCTCCCGCCATCCTGGGGTAGCAAATCCATTTAATTCAGAAGGACATTTAATATTCTCATTGGGAGATCCTCGCATGAAAGTGGCTCCTTTTCACTGCCAAGTGCCAGAGATAACCTCTGGTAGTGGTCTGGACTCCTCACAGACCCAAGATTTAGGGAAGAACTTGTCTACTGCCTGTTTTTCTGCCATCTTCAGGATGCACCAATCCTTTCACTGCTAATGGGAACCAGCAGCTGGGGGCAGACAGAAATCCTGGCAACTTTGGGAAACCACCACCCTCCCCATCTCCAAGCTACTTCTCTCTTCCCTGAGCTCCGTGCCCTTCTCCATGATGGCAGCCTATGCAGGCACAATTCCTCCGCAGGCTGGGTGGCTGCCTTCCCACCCACACGTGGATGAGGGACACATCCTTGTAAGACACAGAGAACCAGAAGTATTGTCAAGAAAAGTTAAGTGCCTCCCTGATGGCAATGAAGGGCACTTCAAAATACACAGTTTCAGCTTCTTCCCAGCTCTGCCCCCCACAAAGCGGCTAAATCACCTTTGCTAAAATTAGAGAGCAGAAAAAGGTGTCACAGGAGGAAGGGTTTCTAATCCCTATGATAAATAAAAGCTAAATTAAAACACCCTGCTCTAGGCAACTGACAGAGAACAACCAAGCAGATCTACAGGCAAATGCAATCCTGCAAGTCTGAACCCTGCCATGACACTTTGCAATGCACTTGGGCTGACGGGTGGATTGCCTCCTTACCAAAGTAATCGGCCTTAGGCCGAGCATCCATCTCCTGCTCCAGGCGCTGGGTCAATGCCTCCAGCTTCAGCTCGGCTGCCGATGGCCCTTGCTCTGGCTGCAGAAGGAGGGTCTGGCAGGGCAGCTTCACCTTTGCTGTGCTGGAGCTATCCAGGTGCCCAGGGTCTGACCGTGGCCCACTCACAGCCTCTGGGAAAAGCATCTGGGGCGCATTAGGAGCCACCATCCCTCGCGAGGCCAGTCGCGAGGAGCCCGGCTCAGGGTTCCCACTGCTGCTGGCGGGCCTGTGGTTCTGACCACGGGCCACAAAGTGACCGGCTGGTCTGGGGTAGGCAGCGGTGTGCTGGTATTCCACACTGGGAGCAGCAGGTGTGGAGCCTGGCGGGAAGGACAGTGAGACACCCTGGTACCACAGCTGGTTGCCATCTCCTCCGGCTTTGGGACTGCAGGGCTCAGCGGAGCCTGAGAACCCTCGAGTGGGCTGCACTGAGGGTGCTGTGAAGGATGAGGACGCCTGCTGTGGCAGGGGCTCCTCTGGCCCCACCGAGGGTGCCAGGGGGGTCCCGGCATTTGAAAAGGAGCTCTGTCCGGCTGCCATCGGGTCACGGCCCCCGACACTTCGCCTGCCCTCGCCGCCGTTCTCCTGCCAGCCGCGGCAGGGCTGGGGGTCGCCGGGGCTCCCAGCCTGTTGCTCCCCGCGCCCCGCGCCAGGCTGTGAGCCTCCCACTCGGGGGATCATGTCTGGCTCTGCTTCCCAGCCCCGGCGCCCGGCCTGGCTGCCTGGGGCCTCGGCACGTGCGCCGCTCTCTCCGAAGCTCCGCTCCCCTCCTTCGCAGGGCCTCGCTCGCGGCCCCTCGGCGGCGGGGGGCGGCTTCGAACCCCGCACCACCGGCGGGTTGGGCGGAGGTGGGTGGAAGGCGGCAGCCCCTCCGTTCATCGCGGCCATCAGCATCTCCTGCTGCTGCTGCTGCTGGAGGTGGATCTTGGCCATCTTGGTGGCGAACACCCGCCTAGTCTCCTCGAACTCGGGGTTGTTGCCGGCAGCTTTATCCACTCGAAAGAGACCGTCCTTGGAGGCCTCGTACATGTTGAGATCCTCGATGAACTTGCTGGCTTCCAGACCCAGATCGTCGTACTTGTCCATCCTGCTCGGCTTAGTGGGAAGACCCCCACCTTCCTCTTCTTCTTCTTCCTCTTCCTCCTCTCCTGTTTCCCGCAGGGAATCAAGTCAACGCCGGCAGCGGCAGCCGCTCCGTCCCGCCGCGCTCCCGCCGCGCCCGTCCCTGCCGGGGGCGTGCCTGTGGGCGTGGGAGGGGGGCGTGGTCACGCGTATCATGCCCGGGACATACTTGACCACGCCCCCCAACCCACACTCCCCCCACCCAGCGCACGCTGCTCGTCTCCGCTCCGTGGTGAGCGCGCGCGGGGTCTGTCTGAAAACGTCGCCTGCGGTTCCAAAGAACGCCCCGCAGTCTCCGAGCAGGCTCGGGAAGGGTTCGGGTCAGGCAGCAGAGCCGGGAAGAGAGTGCGCACAGTGCTTAAAGTTATCCGGGTGATGCAAGGAAGGTGTTTTTGTCTCTTCTGCTCGCTGGATAATATTCCTCTTTTTCGCTCTGCAGCCCGGAAACCTTCATGAAGGAGCTTTTTGAAAAGTTACAGACGCCCGTCGGGAAAAAAAACAAACCAGTCCTACTCTCCCATGAAAAACTGCGAGGAAAATCTCTTTCCATAACTATTGGTGTAATTAGTTTGTATAGTAGGAAATTGTATGAATTTTCTTGGTGTAGATAGACATTCTATGCTTAAGTAAGCATGACTAAAGGACCCTGGATCATTGCAGGAAGACGACCCCTAGCCTGAAAGAGTAAATACCCCTGTATGCCTAAGATAACATCAGCATCCCAGCCTTCCTGACACCTTCGGGAACACCCCATCCCATTATCCAGCATCAGACATGTGACTGCAGCAAGTTCACAACGCCAGAGACATTTAGATCAGAAAAGAAGCAGATGGACCATGACATCATAAAATTATTGTTGCTTTGGAATTTGGTGGCATATGTGTGATACATAGGGATTGGGCAAATCACGTTGCTCCCAAATGCTTGAAAGGTGTAGGAACTATGTGTAAAACTGCATTTAGGATGTCCCAATGTGGTCGAGACACTTCATGCCCATGATTAAAGATTTAGTCATGTGAATCTACACTTTACATCCTAGCCTCCCTTCTCTGTCAGCCTGGGCCAATTGCAAAATTTCTATGGCCACCAACGCAGCCTAGGGGTGCCCAGAGGTTGCAGGGGCTGCAGCGGGAATTCTGCTGGGCTCGTGGCGAGGCTGGTTGGTAGGGAGCTGTGGAACCTCTAAGTAAACTTACTAGGGCAGTTGAGCCTACGGGCCCAGGCACATGTCCTGCATTCCCATAACTTGTTATTGTAATTCTCCCCCAGGCTCCAGGAGGGAGGGCCAAATGTTAAGGAATGTGGAAATTCACTGCTTTTAATAACAGTGAATTGGGTTGTGACCAAAACATGTTAGAAATAAAAAAAAATCCCCTCCCCTCTTTGACCCATTCCATTACAAAAACACTCCTGAGCAATTGAGACCAGACCTAAAATACCCTACCTCTTCCTGTGAGATTTGGCCCAATGTACTTTAAAATGATGGCACTGTGAGCCCCTGGAAAAGGTGCCTTGTCTTCTTTCAAGGCAACCTTGGAACTGCTGTGGTATCTTTAAAAAGGCTCCGAGCAGGACTGAGAGGTTGGAGGCTCATCCCTGGAGCAACAGCCTTAGGCTGGAGCTTGAGCTGATAAACTGAACTTTGGACTCACAAAATTTAGACCAGCCATAGCACAGCTTTAGACAAGGGGGGGTTATGGTTTCTAGGGAAGACAGGCGGATGTGATTTCTAGCACAGGACAAAGCACAGCAGTGGAGCTCCCCCAGTCCTCAGGATGTGGAGAAGAGGTACCCCACCACATGTTGCTACTAAGCCTGGCCTGCCACTTTTTAAAGAGATTGATAATGCTGGAGCTTTTCACAACATCAGGGAAACATCCCAACTATCAAACAATCCCATCTATCAAACCTTTCCAAGCCTTCCTCTGCTGTGGGTATGAGGGGAGGGGGGTATCACAGCCTTCATCAGACTGATCCCCACAAGCCCTGTTTCACTTGGGAGAAGCTGGGTACCTGGGGGCTAAACCTGGCTTCACACAAGCCCCAAGAGTCAGTTTAGCCTCCATCTGGATGTGTGTCATGCAAAGCACAACAAACCCCTGCCTGTGCCAGGGCCTTTTGGCAGGAAAGGGTTTGCCTCCCATTTTTGTGGCTGGGAGAGGCCATGGTGGCCCCCATCAGCTCCTTCATGCCAGGCAGGTGTAGGCTTAGGCCACCAGTTACCAAGAGCGACTACCTCTTTTGTGGGTCTTGACCAAAATTGTCAAGTTTGAGGTAAAGCTCAGCTGGGGCAATGAAAGCCAAAACAGTTTCAGAGCATCCTCAGAAAGGGCTCCTAGAAGTTTGCTTTGGCAACATCCTGGGCTGACGAGGAGAACCACAGGAAGTGACTGAGGCATGGGATGCCTCCCCCTCATTGCTGGCTTCAGGATACTTTTGGAGATAGACTTATCTGAGATGCTTAGCTTTCAGTGTGACCACTTTTATCTAAAATGGGCAAGCTTCAATGTTAACACAGTAAGTAACAACAAAGCTGGTACTGAACCACATATTGAGTTCATATTTGTAGGGAGAATGACGGAAAGGAAGCAGAGCATCAGGTAGATAAAGATGGGAGCGTGAGCCCAGCACTGCTTTATTCACTGAAGGAATATGCAATGTGGACAAAGAACAGTTGGAAAGGAAATTACACATCGTGCACCTCCTTGCCTCATTCTCCCCAAAGGATATAAAGTTAATCAGGGGAAGCCATGCTCCTATCCAGCACATCAGAGTCTCAGACTTGTGTCTATTGGAGTTTTTTTCTTCCAACACACTGAGATGAGGCTCTTCCATTCCTCTAGAAAACAAATCATTTGTGGAGCAGAGGGATTTGCGAATGTCTCTATTTTCAGCTTTGAACACAATAACCAAAGAAGAATCTAACTTCCAATATATATATATATATTTTTTTTTTTTTTTTTTTTTTTTGGTCATGTATACGTTTTCTGCCATTACTTTCTATCTAACATCTGTAAGTCCTTTTACAGTCTGACCAGCAGTAGCTTACCACTTTGCAGAGGGGAGGAGTGGGGAGAAGCAGAATTCTTGCCAAATGGCCGCTCTGGATGCTGCTGACCTTCACCAGCTATGTAAAGTACATTTCCTTCCTATGCCGTAGAATCAAATCAGCTGTCTGCAGAACAATGCTTATGCAGACAACGTGGAAAAGGCTGCTGAAGCCCTTTGGATAGCAAACCTCTCACACTGGGCTTGGCCTCCTTCCAGGCTCCACATACATGAACAGACACTTTGATGGCAAGCGCCTTCAAGGGGGGATCAGAGCCAAGCGATTCAAAGACATTTTGGAGTTGAATTTGCAGTGCTTTCAGTGAACGTTAGGCAGCAAAACACCTTTGAAGTTTCCTGCCTGGATTTATTCTTTCTGTGAGATTTGGGCTAGGGATATTCCCAAGTGAGCAGATGATTAACTTGAACTTTCTACTAGACTGGAGATGTAATACTACACTGACTTGCAGACCCTTCTGCTGTGATTAGATACGGTCCCACATGTTTATAGGTCCTGTGACTTTTACAGCCCATGCCTATTAAGAAATTAAGGGGTCCACGATTGCTGTTGTAGCACAGGACCAAAATCTATATGCCAATTTGAATTAAATTATTCTAAGCCCTACCCGTTGAAGAGAAAAAGAAAAACAAAACAAAAAACCCCCATTGCTCATTTAATCTATTTTTGTTCCCGTGGGCAAGGCTTACATACTGCATTTATTAATGCAAAATAATGCTTGCAGTTTGTAACTCAGCCCCGCTCCGCGTGGCAATCTCAGCTGCCCCTGGGGTGGAGGGAGGTAGTGATCGGGGAAGCAGCAGCCCCAAGTGGTGTTCCTAGCTTCGGCTCCACCTCAGTGGGGGTGCTGGGAACATCACTGCAGCCTTGTGCTGGGGCAGCACGGCCCTCCAGAGCCGGCAGGCTGGGACACAGCTCTGCATGCCCAGGTAAATAGGGAAGCCGCGAATGAGAGTAGGAAGGGGATAATCTGTCTTTAATACTTGCTGCCACATTGGTGTCTGGGCTCATACTGCAGAGAGATGGAGAAAATGTGAAGAAATTCTCCATCACAAGTTCACAAGTTTCTCTTCCCTGCCCCG